>CM034156.1:405976077-406246760 GCA_019776745.2 Taxus chinensis
TTAGTTGTTGGCCTAACAGCCACTGGAATCCTATCCCAAGATCTTTGAAATCTGAAGTTGAATTCCGTCAGGTGCTCATTGGGAGCTCTCTTGATAGTTGTCAATTGTTCTAGTAGAGACAAATTGTCTCCCTTTTCTCCAAACTGCTCATGGAGAACTATGCATAATTGATTCCAATTTTGGATAGTACCAGCTCCAAGGCTCCTAAACCATTGCAATGCCCTCCCTTTGAATGAAGATGCCAACAATTTGACAGCAACATCTATTTCATTTATCTCATGGATTGCACAAATGTTAGCAATGTCTTTGACATGATCACCAGGAGTAGTATGATTTTCTCCAGTGAAAAATGGAATGTTCTTCAATGATACAATTGGAACTGGATTTTGTGCATTGAGGGCAAGTGGACTGCTTCTAGTGAAATTGACAAAGGGATTCGATGGTATATGTGCCATTATGATTGGCCTAAGGACTCTGGTTGATGCGAGAAAAGGTCTACCAGGTGGAGGTGTAGGCAAAGTCCAGTTAGGTGGAGATGGTGACCTTTGTGGTCTTCTTCCTCTCCTTCCTCTGCTTGGTGATAGTTGTAAGTGGAAAAATAACCCCTCTTCTCGAGTATCAGACCTGGTTCAAAATTTTCTCATGCGCTTGGGCAACTATTGCTGGTAAACCATGAATTCTATCCCCTTCAGAGTCGCCAGATGTGTTAGAAAGTGAGCCTCAAAAGGCTAGATTCTGCCAAGTTACACACCAAACTTGACAAAATTTAAACTCAAAATTTTGAAAGACCTTTATTTTTGAGATTTTAGGGTTTGGAATTTTATTTGGAATGACAGTCTCAAAAACCCAAAAAATGCTAGACTTCTGAAATCCCAAAATTTGAAATACCAAAAACCATGAAATTTTGAAATTAAAAATCTCAAAAAACTAAGAATACCCTTTTGAAGATTATCTTCCGATCTATCAACTGGTGAAATTTTGACTTGTTTCGAGCAAGTTAAGTCCTTGAAAATCGATTTCAAAGTTCAGCCTGGAAGGTGAAAAATCTGAAATTGTAAAACCTGTAATTTTTTTAGTCCAAATTTCTTGAACATTCCTTCAAATCCTGTGCAATGACCTCTTGGTCCCACCAGGAATGCCAAAACTGTTGATGGTGAATCATAACACCCCTGAATGTCTGTAACTCAATAGGTTGAGACTCTCAGTGCGATTACATAACATGGAGCTTTTCCCAAGTGTGGGACCTTGCGAAATCAAAAAAGCTCTCCGGATGAAGGCCGGTTCCTATTCCTCTGTTCAGATGCACACGTAAAAAATGTAGAGGGTTTACTCAAAAAACCTAAACTAACTTGCCAAGGAGACAGGATAAGAAGATGCATAAAAATAAAACCTAAACTAACAAAGGTGATACACCAAGGAATGAAGAACACCTGTCTTGCCAATAAACACAGACCATTAAAATGTAATGCAAGATCATGCACAGATAACTGGGTTTGCAGTGAAAGATCAGGAGGATGCAAATAAAAATAGAGACGGTTGAGAATCATCCACAGACATGCATTATTTTCTCGAAAGATTGATACAATATGCTACAGAATGCCAAGAGGCAAATTTGCATTACAGTTTTAAATGGGAGGTTTGAACTTCCATAAATTCACCTACTAAAGAGAAGAAAGGAGGGCCAGAACAAGAATGTCCAACCTTTAGAAAGAAGCCCCTCCTTACAATTTATAGGAAGAATGAGAGAGAGAAGAGAGAGGAAATCCAAATCTACCCCAACCACCTCCAGGTTGCATTTAATTCATCTCATTATGGTGGTAGGTGAGGACCCTAGCAAAACCAAGAAGTGGTGAACTGTATTTTTAATTCATCTCATTATGGTGGTAGGTGAGGACCTCGTAATCTTTCCAAAAATTCCAACCGTGCATGAATCCGAGCTCCCTGTCAAAAGTTATGGCCATCTGAATATCTACGCCAGGGTCTGCTTCCTGTTAGTGCTCAAAATGTTGCGCCTCCTGAAGGTGCACCTTGGCGCGTCCATCCTTATGTCGACATACCCATATGTGCACCAAGGTGCACATTTTTCCATGTCGACACTCTGTTCATGCACCCTTGATCTGCACCTTGGCGCATATATTTTCATGTCGACATCCATTTTCTTGCGTCCTTAACCTGCGCCTTGGCGCATATTTTTTCATGTCGACATCCATTTTCATGCACCCTTAACCTACACCTTGGCACATATATTTTTATGTTGACATCCATTTTCACCTGCAGGTGACTCAACAAATGTTGGGGTCCGAGTTTCTTTGATTTCCATATTCTTCCGCTTGTCTATATCTACCCGAGGGGAAGATATATACAACAATTACTTCATAAGAAATATCACTAGAAAATTACAAAAATCAATGATAACGCATTTTCCATTTAAATTATTGGTGGCATGAATAACTGCTAGAGGTGACGGAAGATGGGACGGGTATGCACATTGAAAAGTAAATCATTATGTGTCCTCAATCCTTTTTGATATATTATCTTCCATTGACATCACATAATTGTCTAATATTTTATGAGCCTTGATGGGAAGAACTTCTTCCCCCACCTAGTCCTTTTTTCATTTAGATTTTTTTTCCGTATGTGGGAATCATATTTACTCTTTCCTTTTATCTATTCACCCAATAGCATAGACAACTAGTGGCAGTGTGATTCATGTAATTTTACTTTTTCAATTATAGTTCTTTCACTATAAGATGTCAATTGATTAATATTTAGATGTTTGTCTATAAATGTTGTAGAAATTTTTCTCTCATTTTTTTGTCTCCTTTTATTCTTCAGTAGTAAGATTCAAATGTCTCTACCATTACACCTGATTGAATAGGGTCAGTTAATTAGATATCCCTTGATTGTACTTTATCTTCTAGTACTGATAGTTCTTCATCGTTCATTTCACTAGCAACCTTAAATGAATTGGATGTGAATCTTGTGAATGAATTAGGCTAAAATTTATCATTATTATCTTTAATAGGTGAACAAGAAAGGACACCAGATCTAAACAACTAAAATATTGTAGTCTATTTAGTCCCTATATCATCCGATAATAAAAGAAAACTCCATTTGTCATATAGATTTTTTATTTTTTTCTGTTTTGAAAATCAAAAGGCATTAATTCAAAAAGTTCTGCATTCAAAGGATTTTTTTTTATCTTTTTACATAAGGAAGATAAATTTTGATAAGAAATGCAATAAAATTAAAATACATTACCCTCCACTCCCCTATTTTGTTTTTTGTCAATTTGGGATGTTGACGACATCAAAGCGATTTCCAAACCGATCTATTTTTATACAACAAATCAACAAACTTCATTTATATCCAAATTTTGTTTAATTCATTTTGTTGTTTGTAAATATTAGTAATGTGTCTGTTAGTTGTATTTATAGAAAGAATGCGAGCCCTTAAAAAACATAGCTTCTTATGTAAAGACTTGTAAGTATCTGAGCCAAAAATATTTTTGTGTGCCTATATTGTATGATGTTCATCAAGTATATAAAATTTAACATCATCCCTTTCCAAGTCTTTTGGCTCTTAGAGCTCCACAACCTTAATCATAAAATGTAAGAAGGGAAGAAGAATTGTGTCCCTCTATATAGGAATAACACTTATTAACATGGAGTGCACAAGAAGGTCAACATTCTCATCATCTACATGATGATAGTGATACTATGGAGATGCTATATGGAACCTTGAAACATCAATAAAAAATACTTCACCATTGAACAAAAAGTAATCAAACTGCTGAATAGTTGAAGGTTCTATTTTCGTGAATATAGTGGTTGTTTTCTTCAGCAATGCATCTAATTTAGTATTATTTTCAACCCTTGTAACTTTTATCTAGATGGATCCAGCTCATATTTAGCCAAATGTGTTTTCCTCGGCATAGTAAACAACTTGTCATGTTTAGGTGGTAAAAGTGAACCTTTTGTATTCAAAAAATGACAAACGGAAGAGGTTGTTTTAACTCTATATAATTTTCTAAGTACTGCAAACATGCCACTCTGAATGTATTCTACATTTGAACAACCATTTTTTTCATCATTTACTAACAACCCCTAATCCCAATCATATATTGAACACGAACATTTTGTTTTGTCTTTTGAGGCTTTCATCTCCCATTTCATAAATAAAGAAACAACCAAATCCATATCCAAAATCAATAACTGTAGAGGATACAATCATTCTAACTTCCTTATGTTTGTCATCTATAAAAAAACAACAACAGGTCGTTGTAGTAGTTTTCAAGACAATGGATTTCAACAAACCATCCCACATCTATTCTTTTACAACACTCAACACCTTCAATGAATGGAATTTATGAGAATGGATTGCAACTAATGGAAGACATTGTACCTATAATTGAAGTGGAATATATTAATAATTATTTCACAATTGGAGTAATTTTTTCCCCATTATATGAAAATGAATGTATGTATTATCATTTACGATCACCAATCTCTACAGTAAATTACTTTTTATCATAGGTGAGTAATCAATGTAAACGTTAGCGAATGCTAGGCTTCAACCGGACATGATCTCTAACCTTCTAGTGGTTACTATAAATCATATTCTATGGATTACATCGTTAATAATATAAACTATGCAAAATTGTTCTTGAAAATTAGCATGCAACATATTTTGGAAGGATTATCCATTGTCTGACATACATCTACATTGCATAGATAACATGAAAGGAACGTTTGAAAACATATATTGTAGCAAAAGAGAGTATTTACGTTGACATATAAATGGACAATTTTTAACATTACTTATAGGTAATTAAAACCAATTGAAAGGACTAGCATTAATGCCATTAAGATTTAATTTTTAAAATTTTGAGCCGAGTGTGTGAGAAACAAATCACAATAATGGGTTTAACGGTCGCTATGAAGAATTTTTTAAACATAAAAAAATGTTTAGTTTTCCCATAACACATTTTGTAAAGAATAATGTAGTGACTGCTAATACATAACACATTTATTTGAAATCAAGAATTGGAGTATGCCATAATTGACATCTGTTAATATTAAAGAAAACACTTTGTGGTCACAAAGCTCCATTACTAAATTTAAGGAATGACATAAAGACCACTAGGATTTTCTGGTTCTTGATTTTAAAAGAGAGATAAAATAGCTAATCATTATCTAGCTTATCGGCCTCAAGGTTCCTAACATTACCTCTTGTGGTTGTGACCACTATCTCTACACTTTTGAATCGATATTATTTTTCAATGACTATAAATTTATCCTATTGGCTTGACTATTCCTGATGGAGCCAAGTGCTACACTACATACCCTTCAGAGGGTTGAAGCCTTATATTGTTCTCATAAGATATAGTCTTTACGTCATGTAATTAAATTTGGTTTTTATATTATAGAATGCATAGATACCACTAAATTGCATTACTAATTATACAGAATAACATAGTATTAGATAGGCTCAATAGTATCTAAATTTGAAAAAGGGGACCTCTAAGCTCCATTACTAGTTGAAAATAATAATGTAACGGCCACTACGCTCAACATTTTATTCATTTAAAAATATATATATAATCAAATACAATGGTATAGCTTAGTTGTCACTATGATCCTATGATTATCGATTGTCATTATAAGCACTATCTATTCAGCTCTGGACCAATATTATTTTTGAATGATAGTAATTATATCTTATTGGATGGAATTCACATGGCAGACCTAATTATAGCACTACATTCAAACAAGACAGATGGAGACTTATGTATTTCACGTAACACGTATCTTTGTAAATTATAAGCCATATTCATTTGTATCAAAGAAATATCCTAGCAACTGGTAGGCTCAATAATTTCTTAAATTCAAAATAATTATTGAATAACAAAACATGGTCTAGCTTGGCGGCCACTATGATCCTTTCATTACCTCTTCTCGTAGAAATAAATAGTTGTAAAGCTTTAAATCGATTGTAATTGTCAATGATTATAATTATATCAAATTAGTTGCATGTTTCCTGGTGGAGCTAATTGTTGCACTAATTTCCATCGAGATGGATCAAGATTATATCTTCGTATAAAGGAAAATACTTAGTCCCTGTTAAGCTCCATTACTAGTTGAAATGAATAATGTTGTGGCTGATAGGCGTAACAATTAATAAATTTGAGAATATATAGATAATAACAAATAATGGTCTAGCTTAGCAGCCACTGAGATCCTATCATTACCATTTTCCATTATAATCACTATCTGTTCAAATTTGGATGGTTAGTTATTTTCATTCATTATAATTGTATCATATTGGGTAGACTTGGCATGGTAGACCCAATTGTTGCACTACATTCTGTCGAGAGGCATCTAGTCTTATTTAATTCTCCTAAGATATATCTTTGAAAATTGTAATGCATATTAATTCATATCAAAGAAAAAGGGTATCAACCACTGGGATCAAAAATTTCAAAATAGCCACTGAATAACAAATCATGGTCTAGCTTAGTGGCCACTACGATCATATCATTACCTCTTGTCATAGCAATCACTATATGTATATCTTTAGATGGATTGTAAATGTCAATGATTATAATGTTATCAAATTGGCTACACGTTACCTGGTGGAGCTAATTCCTGTAATTATTTCCATCGATAGGGATCAATACTTTCTATTTTTATCAAAGAAAATGCTTAACAACCACCAACCTTCATTACTAGTTGAAAGGAATAACGTAGCAGACACTAGACTCAATGGTTTTCAATTTGAGAATAACTATATAATAAAAAATGGTTTATCTTAGCGGTCATTAGGCTCCTATAATTATCATTTGTCATTCTAATTACTATTTGCTTTACTTTGGATTGATATTTTTTTCATTAATTGTAATTGTATCGTATTGTACAGAATTTAAATGGAAGACCCAATTGCTGCAATACATTCTATTGAGAGGATTAAAGACTTAGTTATTTCTCTTAAGATATATCTTTATAAATTATAATCCAAATTCATTTATATCAAATAAAAAACCTGGCAGCTGCTAGGATAAAAAATTTCTCAATTTCTAAGTAGGTATTGATTAACAACTCATGGTATAGCTTAGAGGCTGCTAGGATCCTTTCATTACCTCTTGTCTTGGTAATCACTATCTTCACATATTTAGATTGATTATAATTTGCAATGACTATAATTGTATCTAATTAGATGCATGTTACCTAGTGGATGCAATTCCTCCACTACGTTCTATCGAGAGGGATCAAGACTTGTGGTTCATATCAAAGAGAATGTTTAGCGACCACTAAGCTCCATTACTAGTTGAAAGGAATAATGTAGTGGTCACTAGGCTCAATAGTTTCTAATTTGAGAATAGCTATATAATAAGAAACAATGGTCTAGCTTAGCAGCTGCTAGGATCCTATCATTATCGCTTGTCATTATAATCATTATTTTTTCTGCTTTATATCAATATTATTTTTCATTGATTGTAATTGTATTGTTTTGGGTGGACTTTACATGGCAGCCCCAATTGTTGCACTACATATTTGTCTCATATAAGATATATCTTTGTAAATTGGAATCAACATATACCCCTGAAAGTAAGTGATATTTTTTGTAGTTTTGATAAGATAAATCATTGCAACATATAATTCACATCGGTTCTTATCAAATAAAATGCTTAACAAACGTTAATATGATTTATTTATTTATTGAAATGACATAGGGTCTGTTGGTCACAACAATTACTTAATTTAGAAATAGTGATAGAATCAAAAATCATGATATAGCTTAGCGGGTGCTATCTATATAGCAAATACCTATTTTCATTGTAAACACTATCTTTATAGCTTTGAGGCACTATTTTTTCCTTTTTTTAATGCAAAAAACAACTTCTAGGATTTTAGAATTTTCATGCCACATATTATTGTTTTACTAGTAGCTATTTAAATTATAATATCACAGTTTCATATAGTTTTGACATATTTAATAATGATTTATTTATATTAAAATTTCCTAATAAATGTGTTAATTATAATGTTTTCTAACTATCAGGCTCAAACATGCCCTGTGGCATAGAGTAGTTAGAGAATTATTTTCATTAGTGCACTACATCTACCATTGTTTAGGTCCATTTTGATAAAAATAAAAATAAATGTGCCTACACATTCATACACTTTATTTCTTTTGTTTTCTTATACCATTATATGGTTTATTATGTTTTAAATATTTTAAGAAATAGACAATAAAAAAAATTCATTATTTTCAATATTGTGCATTTGTTTTGATATCCCGCACCTTTTCTTAATGAGTGATAAATTTATAATTTGAATCGCAAATTCCCCCGCATTTTTGAGAATTTAAAATTTCAATATTAACAAAAATTCCCCCACTCTAATTTTCAAATTTCCATTCCCCCACTATAATTTTCAAAATTTATAACGTGGAATGTGTGAAAAAAAAATATTAAATACCTCAGAGAACTAGTTTTTAGTTTTTTTCGGTCTTGCAGAACATCAGCTTGTGAAATCATAGAACAATAAAAGAAAGCCGAAGATTCTAGGCCCAAGTGTAATAATATCATTCCCTTTGGTCAAGGAACAATCAAGTAGTAATTATAACCTCGTTCATGGATTAAAAAAAAGGAAACAATTACGAAGTAACAAAAAGTGCAGACACAAACCAGGGAAAAAAAGGGGTTACGTAAAAATAGTTTAGATCATTAGTTCAATGCTTCACATGGTGGTTTGAACGACATCACCATGCACGAAATAATCTCATATCTGAATCAGGTATTTATCAAAAACTTATACTATACTGAATGTGCATATTTTTCATTACAAGCTTGTTCAGTCATCTTGTATTCAACTAGATCATGTATTTTTCACATCATTCTTGCTCTGATTTTCCCTACAAAAACAAACTTTGTGGCCTAGCTATACTTACAAGCTCATTATGATCATTTTTTCAAACCACCTTGTGCTTACTATTTCCTATTTTTTTCACATCATTCCATCCTTGCTTTTCCCTACAAAAATGTGCTATGTAGCCTAGCTCTGCTTACCAGTTCCTTCTGATCATTTTGTCAAACCACCTTGTTCTTTAAGACAAAAAGGAATTTGTTCTACCCCAAATGAAGAAAATTTAATCCCTTTTCATCTCTTGTTTTGATTTCATTTGAACACTTTCAAGATTCCTCCATTCTATGTCCCCCTCTAGATTGTTTTTTCCCGATAATGATGGCCAACCACATAATCACTAGTATTTAAAATTGTAATGTTTACCGAGACTAAAAATATTGTTTTGGTATTTGTTATGTCTATCTTTTTTTTCCTTTTATTATGATGATAGAAACAACTCGAGGTAATTACTTCATTGTACATTAGTTATATGGTTGTCGTGTTGACTTTGTGAGAAGAATTAAACTTAAAACAAGTAAATTATTATGAGCTTAGTGGTCGTTAGCTTATGCCTCAAAAACATTTTTCGAGATTAGTGATTAGTTCTCAATAATGGATATCATGAAGTTATATGCTGCTAATACACTACCACATCATAATATTTGGAACATAGCAGCCACTAGGATTCAACAAAATAAAGAAATATATTTCGAGTATAGCCTTCGTTAGGTATTGCCGCAACATATTATGCATAACTTAGTGGTCGCCAGAATTTAAAAAATTAAATTAACGTAGTATGAAATTAGCGGCCGCTACCTACTGTAACAACATAATATTTAAAAAAATATTTCGACAGGATTTAACATTTTAAACTAAATTGATTTGAGCTTAGGGCCTGCTAGACGTTATTATGATGTAATAATTTAAGGTTAGCATTCGTTAGGATTCAAACCATAATATTTGGGTCATAGCAGTTGGAATAATTTAACACATTAACTTAAGACTATAAGATAATAGTGTCCACTAGAATATGCATACTTATAATGTTCACAAGTTCTCATCGATATAGTTTAACAAATCAAATTAACAAATTTTTAGCTAGACGACATCTAGGTTCTTCCATAATAGAATATTTTAAGCTTAGATGTCTCAAGCATTTAACAAGTCAAATAATGAAATTTTTAGCTTAGCGTCCGCTAGCTTATGTTGGAACATATTTTTTGAAGATATGTTGTAGCTAGGATTAAACGAAAAACAAGTAAGATATTGTGATCTTAGAGGATGTTAGGTTATGCCTTAAAAACATTTTCTGAGCTTAACGATCAGTTCTTAATATTGGATATTTTAAAATCTTAGGCCGCTAGGATAGTGCCACATCAAAATAGCTAAAACATAGCTGTCACACAGATTTATAAAAATAAAGAAATATATTTCAAGTCTAGCGTCCGCTAGATATTTCCACAACCTATAATTTGTAGCTTAGCAGTTGCTAGGAATTCACAAACTAAATTAAGGTAGTATGAAATTAGTGGCCACTACATATTTCCATAGAATATTATTTCAAAAAATATTTCGAAAGGATTTAAAATTTTAAATGAAAGTGATTTTAGCTTAGCGATGTTCCTCATGTCAATATATTTTATTGTTTAGGAGGAATCAAACTTCTTTTTTTTAGTACAAGTAGCTACTAGTTTTTCTAAATTAGCAACTGCTACTTACTTCCACAGGATATTATTTTAAAAAAAATCTTTCGACATGGTTTAACATTGTAAATGAAAGTTGTTTGAGATTAGCAGCCACTAGCCATTACAGCGATGTAATAATTTAAGCTTAGTATTCGTTAGGATTTAACCCATAATATTTGGAGCATAGGAGTCGTAAGGATTTAAAAATTAAAATTAAGATTCTAGGAGTTTAGTGTCTACTAGAATATGCATACTCACAATGTTTGTAAGTTGTCAGTGGTATGCTTTAACAAATAAAATTATTAAATTTTGAGCTATACGATATGTAGGTTCTTCCACAATATAATATTTTGAGCTTATATTCTCAAGCATTTAACAAGATGGAGAATGAAATTTTTAGCTTAGAATCTGATAGCTTATGTTGCAACATTTTATTTGAAGTTATGTTGTCACTAGCATTCAATGAAAAATAAGTAAGATATTGGGAGCTTAGCAGCCACTAGGTTATACGTCAAAAACATTTTCTGAGCTTAGCGATCAGTTCTCAATAACAGATATCAGGAATTTATATGCCGCTAATACATTGCCACATCATAATATTTGGAACATAATGACCGCTAGGATTTAAAAAAATAAAGTAAGATATTTCGAGTATAGCGTCCGATAGTTATTTCTGTAACATATTATTTGTAGCTTAGTGGTCGCTAGAATTTCACAAATTAAATTAAGGTAGTACGAAATTAACAGCTGCAATGAACTGAAACAACATAATATTTTAAAAAAATATTTCAACTGGATTTAAAATTTTAAGTGAAATTTATTTGAGCTTAGTGTTCAGTAGCCTTTACAACGATGTAATATTTAAATCTTAGTGTTCGTTAGGATTTAACCCATAATATTTTGGATAGAGTGGTCGCAAGGATTTAACACATTAAATTAATATTCTAGGAAGCTAACATCTGATATAATATGCATAATCATAATGTTTCCAAGTTATCGGCGATATGCTTTAAAAAATCAATTAAAAAAAATCTACAGCGAATGTAGTTGCTTCCACAATAGAAGATTTTGATCTTAGATGTCTCGAGCATTTAACAAGATGAAGAATGAAATTTTTATCTTAGCATCCACTAGTTTATGTTGCAACATATTATTTGAAGATATGTTGTTGCTAGGATTCAACGAAAAACAAGTAAGATATTTCGAGCTTAATGGCCGCTAGGATATGCCTCAAAAAAAAAATTCTAAGCTTAGCAATTGATTCTCAATAACAAATATTTTGAACTCTTAGGTTGTTAGGAAACTTCCACTTTACAATAGTTGGAACATAGTGGTCGCTAGGATTTAACAAAATATAGAAAGATATTTCGATTCTAGCGTGTGCTAGGTATTGCCCCAACATATTATTTGTAGTTTAGCGGTCGCAAGTATTTTACAAACTAAATTAAGGTAGTATGAAATTAGTGTCCTCTACGTACTGTTATAGGATATTATTTAAAATAAAGATTTCAATAGGATTTAACATTTTAAATGAAAGTGATTTGAGATTAGTGGTTGCTAGCCATTACAATGATGTAAGAATTTAAGCTTAGAGTTCATAAGAATTTAACCCATAATATTTGGAGCATAGAGGTTGCTAGGATTTAACACGTTAAATTAAGATTCTAGGTGCCTATCATTTACTATAATATGCATACTCATAATGTTTGTAATTTTTCAGTGGTATGCTTTAACAAATCAAATTAACAAATTTTGAGCTACACAAAATCTACGTGTTTCCACAATAGAATATTTCAAACTTATATGTCTCGAGCATTTAAAAATACAAAGAATGAAATTTTTAGCTTAGCGCCCACTATTTTATGTTGCAAGATATTATTTGAATCCATGATGTCACTAGGATTAAAAAAACATATAACATATTTCAATCTTATCGGCCACTAGGTTATGCCTCGAAAACAATTGTTTAGCTTAGCGATCGATACTCACCAACAGATATTTTGAACTCTTAGGCCACTATTGCACTACCACTATTGTAAATTTCTAGCTTCAATGTCACTAGCATTTAACAAGTCTAAGAATGCATTTTTTGGCTTAGCAATCGCTAGCTTATGTTGCAACATATGTTTTTAATATTTGGTGTCACTATGATTTAACAAAAATCATGTAAGATATTGCGTGATTAGTGATTGGTACTCAATTACAGATATTTGAGCATAATGTGCGCTAGTTTAGGACACAACAAAATAGTTGGAGCTTAGTGTATTAGAATAACAAATGCATATTTAGATGAGTATAAAATTTTGAATATATACATGAACATTTAATCAATTATAAATATTCATCTATTAACATGTCATACATATTATAGTTCTTACCCACCTATCTCAGATACTATAATTTATCACTCACTGTGGTTCTTCCTTAGTTATGGTTTGTTGTTAATCTAAGTTCACGAGCACAATTAATTCCTGGGTTTGTTCTCTCATTCAAGACCTGTTTTACTATCTTGTTGTCATGCCTCTTCAATAGATTTTTTTCAAATCTCAGAATATTTGGTTAACTTTTTTGTGTCAACAATCAAGATTTTATATAGCACTATAGACTTGTCAAGAAAATTATTTTGAATACAAATTTGTTTTTGGGAAATTTCCTTTAGAGTCTCTATTTTTTGTATTTTTCCCTTGTTTTGGAAACAATTTCAATGACATCTTTTAGGGTGTTTAACTCGTTGGGTCATGCTCCTTATAAAGTTTGACTTTAAGTTCATCCCTAAAAAATTAATTAAGGGGTAGGTAATCAATGATCAATTGGTCACTGCCCCCTCCTAGATGCTTCCCATATTCCTGATTATTTATGTGATGATTTCACTACGTATACCATTAAATCACATATATGGACCATGTACTTTTATTTTACTCATTTTTGCTCCAATGTCAGTGTTGATGTGATCTTTATTACCCCACATGGTAATCTCCATCCCTTTTCATACCAGGTAAAGTTTTTATACACAAATAATATCGCTGAATATGAAGCCCTCATTTTAGGTTTACTTATAGCCGAAAAAATTCTAACTCGTAATTTGCATATCCATGACGATTCTCAATTAGTCACAAACTAAGTCAAAAATTTATATCACACTAAGGAGGAACATCTTATCCCATAAAATGTTTTTATAAAATACCTTTTAGTTACCTTTGAGTCTTATTCCATTACTACTATTCCTTGCAAAGATGATTTCCATGGCTAGTGTAGCCTCACTTATCCCACAAGATGCCACTGATGACCATGCCACTTTCATCATTACTCAGTCATGACAAAATTCTATCTCCACCATACCTATCAAATATTGTGTCATTACCCATAGTAATGACACCACTGAATGGTTGACACCTATTTGTAACTACCTATATAAATAAACTAACCATGATACTCTGCAACCTCATGAATCCCACCGGTTAAGTCACGAAGCCACACATCATATTATCATCGACTCTAAATTTTTTAAACATACTCTTGATGGTTTTCTTTTCTAATTTCTTCCCCTCGCCGATATCCCTATGAAAATATCTAAAATTCATGATAACATATGTGGTGTCCATTGTTTGGGTAAAGACATGACATAGAAAATCCTACATCAAGGGTATTATTGGCCGACAATGGAGCGGGATTTCCTTGACTATGCTAAGTGTTGTCAAAAGTGTCAGAAACATGGCAACATTCATCATGCACCCACCTATGATCTTCAACCCATCATGCCCACGTGGTATTTCTCCCTTTAGGGATTTGAATTAATTTTCCTCATCAACCTAGAATCTAATGACGGCAAAAAATTCATAATTACCACCACGAAATACTTCACTTCCATACTAAAATTCTAATGGTTTACCAATCAAATGGACCTTACACTCACTAATACAACATTTTTGTCATCCACCATTTCCCATGTTAGTGACATACACCTCAGGTGAAATTGTCACCCCTTCTTCTCATCTTATAGTGGTATACACTTTAGGATAAATCACCACCCCCATTCTATCATTTGGTATTGACCTACAACTTAGGTTACATCATCACTCCCTTCTTATTCATCCCATAGTGACATACATTTTAGGATAAATCGTTACCCATATTTATCCTTTCATATTATAGTGATATACTCTTTGGGATAAATAATCACTCTTACATTCCACAAGTCGTGGTATACACTCAGGTTATAGGGCTGGCACATATCTTTCCATATTTCTCCTCACCATCCACTCATTTTATAGTGATATACACTTAAGGATAAATCATCACTCCTGCATTCAAACAATTCATGGAATATGCTTAGGCTATAGGTTCCACGTACATCTTTCCATATGTCTCATCCCCATACACTTATCCTATAGTGATGTACGCTTAGGGATAAATCATCACTCCTCCATTCAAAAAATTCGTGATATATACTTCAACTTAAGGGTTCATGCACATCTCTCTACATGTCAAATTTCATCACCACTACAGGTCCACATTCATCAAAGAACGCTAGACACAACCTACACTACTCGACCATTTTTTCATAACACACTATCATTTATGGTTCATTCTTGACTGCTGAGGGGGAAAATAAAATGAAATTTATTGCATAAACTTCCATCCACTTGAGGGGCATGTTGATCCTATCATTCAATCTTGCATTCCATTCCATCAATCCATAAAATATTGCATTTTCTTGGTGGCATTTGCTCTTTCTTACTATTGTTTTACATGGTCACCTTATTACACATGTTATCTTTCTTTCTTATATCTCATTATTATACACACATGCCCACTCACAACTTTATTTATTGTGATCACAGATACAATACTCTACACACGACATGGATGCTAGCCTTCTACTCTTCCTATACAATTCACTGGGGGCATCCACATTCATTTTATCCAGGTGCTATTGTTTCATTTTTTACTTAGCATATTCACCTACTTACTCATACATGATTTGACATATTTTCTATCATTATAACATGCTAACGGGTGTTCCATGTGCAACACTTGTTTTTTCAGGATTATATATTCCCATGACTACTTATTTTTTTCTACTTGTCTACTTTGTTTTCTATTGTATGTGGGATTTGTCCTTTTTTGTGTGCACACATGTATGTTGTTTGTGGCCTTGATGGCTTTGTGTGTCTTATTACATCATGAGTGATGTCCCATGTTTGAAACCCACTTTATGTGGTCTACTTATTTTCTTGTGTGTTTACACTATTGTTTTGGTAGTTTCTACATTTTCTACATATTTTAGACTTGTCTTATTCCATGCATGTGTTTTTCAGACTAGCATTTGTTTTTCCTAGCCATCCCCTTTTGTGCACACCTTGGTATTTACCAATGGTTTCCCTTTCCCCCTGTAGGGAATATTTCTACATGTCAAAATCTAGTTGGTCCTCTTTTTAGGCCACATTGTCTTTCCAGGGTCATCGCATGTGCCCCCAAAGGGGGGTCATCGTTGAGGGTTTCCTACTAACACAACATATTTACACTGGTTTACACACAATGAGTAAGTTCAGACAAGTCTACTAACTCTATAAACAGTGGCCATAATAGGACATGGTGTCCTTCAAAAATTTTGCAGAGAAGTTACAAAGTTAGGGGTTACAGTGGATGTGCCTCTCTACACTTCTCCATCTAGTGGCATCGGATCACACAAAAAATCCAACAAAATATAGAGATCTCTTCACACATTTCACCGGAAGTGGTTAAATTTAGAGGAAAAAGTATTTCCTCCCTATACTTCTTCAGCCAGGGTGGCGTGAGATCACCCAAAAAACTCATGACATTACATGATATTCTTCTACACCCTTTTTCTCGACATGGGTCAGGTGCACATGTTCCATTTACACTTATTTTAGCATATTTTACATTTTCATATTTTAAATAATGTTTCTGCATACATACATATTTGACTACTTGATCGTTTTCTTGTTGTAGGTCTATCGTATGAGAAACAAGAAGTAAAATTTGGGGCATAAACAACAACAATAATGACAACGACAATGACAACACAATGCTATAGGAAATTTCCTTTACTAACCATATAGATACACTACACACAACAATGACTACACACTTGTTATTCCCTATGTTTAATCTTATCACTTTTTATGTACATTTATCATCTTTAGAATCCACACTCCTCCACTTTTTTTCTTTTTTGTCATTCCACACTGGAGTCTAGTCTAGTGGTGCATCTTATTTTACACTTTACATGGATATTAGGTACACGCATCTCTATCTACTTTATATTACCAAGATTTCTTATCACTAACATAAAGTGGGGGAAAAATGTAGACACAAAATTATGCGCTTTGCACATAATTTAGCCCAGTCTTATACTACTATTAGGAAGGTTCTCAAGTGGATAAAGTTATAATAAATCCCACCTTTTTGTGACCTTTATTTTAAATTTTATTTCATCATTCCAACATATTTTATTGTACTTATCCACCCGTTTCATAATTCCCCTATCATTCTAGCCCAAAATCATTACACTGCAACCTGTACTGGAATGCCCTGGGGCACCCCGGTCTATGCATATCCTTTCTTGCTTATTTTTGGAGATTTATAACCACTTTTTGTCTTTATCTTTTCTCAGTCAACCTTGTTGGGATTAATTACGGAATTAATCTTGGGATCCATATAAATATGAAGCTATAAGACCATAATAAGGGTCTTAGATCATAGCATTACGCACTACTATCACTCCATATAGAGTTTCATCCATTGCATCATTTGCATCCACATAGTGTCATGTGTCAAGGCTAAGAGATCAACATTACACATACTACATAGGGAGGTAGGGATTCTATTCTATTCCATGTACACATGTTATTTACATTTTTTATAGTTACTATTGCTCGTTACATCACAAAGTACGACTGACACGAGAACACCTAGGGCGCGACATTCACACATACACTAGAACTACATCCAAGTCTCAAATGTAGTGCAACACTCAAGTATAAGACCACTATTTTTACAATTGAGCTCAGTTTGATCCATTCATTTGCATGCTTTATTTTTTTAGGGTTTGATACTTATTTTTATATTGTAGGTCATTATTCAACTCATCTGTAAGATCTAGTGTGATATATAGGAATTATTCAAAGACATTATGCGAACATATCAGATTTATGTTTTGAGAATTTACAGTGCTTAGATTCCATACCAGGGTGCCGCAGTACGCTCCTAGGTGCCGCAAATATCTCAGATACTCCATATCTATCCTTTGCAGGGTCCTTGAGTGTTTATCTGCACTTCCTTCTTTCATTTCTAGATCCACGACAACCTACAACAATAACTTCCAATCAGATAAGCTATTTGTCTTCCTTATCTTACACATTTAGGGTTTTATTTCACTTAGATTAATTTATTACATTTTCGCTTTACTGTTTTAGTCTCTTATTACAATGTTTTAGTCCACCTAATTAGATTAACTAGGGTTATTATTTCCTAGCAAATAATTCTTATTTTATTTAATCACTAGAAAGTATAAAATAGAAATAGTGATGGCTTCTGACAGAGTGTAATGGGGGAGCTTAAAGAGGAGAATAATGAAGACATGGATTTTCATCAGCCATTGCCATATATCATTAGGCTTAAAAAAATAGTGTGAAGAAGATCATGGAATCAATTCACACGAGCACGACCAGAAGATGGTTTATACCACTACCATTTGCATCTGTAAAGTGGCCAAAGCGTGCATTAACAAGCATGATCTCTAACACCACAAGTGACACAGTTCAGAATTGTTTCCAACCAAGTGACCCTCAAAAAAATTTATTGGCATCTCCTTAGAAGAAATCATACTGGAACATCCTCGCCCACTGGGATCCAAGGCTGATGATTCAAAATTATGTGGAGATGTGTTATTTCTCCTAGCTTGCTCCAAGGGTGGTGATTTAAATTTAATTTATACAACCTTTCTGTATAATGTGTGTGGTTGTCTCTAGTAATGTGATTTTGTATAATGTGTCTTTATAAATCATAGGTAGCCTTATTCATAATCTATCCTTTGTTTTTGATGTTCCTCAAACCCCCTTATAATTGTTTCTTTTTGTTTTGCTAGGATTGTCCTAGTGTGCTTGTGTCTTTGGGGCTTTCTCTCATATAGTACGCTTATTTTTTTGAGATAATATTATGTCATGTTGAATTTAATATAATATAAGATTGTTTTCATCAAATAATCTAGCCAATGCATGGGAAAATATAGTAATGTTCAATTTTTTATAATGTGTGTTTATTAATTAGTGGTAGCCTTTATTCATAATCTAGCCTTTGTTTCTTGTCTTCCTTAGACTCTTTTATAGTTGTTTCTTTTATATTTTTCTAGGATTGGCCTAGTGTTCTTGTGGCTTTGAGGATTTCTCTCATACCACCCACTTATTTTGTTGAGATAATTTTGTATCATGTTTCATTTAATATAATATAAGATCCCTTTTCATCAAATAATGTAGATAATGCATGGGAAAAATTTGATAACACCATCCATTTTTTATTGCATCAACTTTTATCACATGAGTCGTGGGACTATTTAATTTTTGGGTTGTTATTTCAGCTATCCTCACTCATTTTCTCATCTTTTTGTCTTTTGTTTTCCCCTTCCCTCTAATGGCATGTACCTATGTTCCATTCATCCTCTTGCACAACAAAAAGAGCTAAAAATTTTCATCTCTATTATGTCTAAAATTCATCTTCACAATGTCTTCCACATAAACTTCGTAGATGTTATGAATGTGATTATGAATGCCCTAGGTGTGGATTATCTCTAGAGTGCCAGGATATCTCATGTAAACTCTGAGATTGTAGGCATCTTCATGTTTAATTTTTTAGTGTTATGTGTAGATAAAGTAGTGATCATGGTGGTCGCATCCCATTTCATTTATCTAGATCATCGTGTGGGTTTGGTTGAAGCTCCGACAGAAGTATGCCTTCCTTATCTCTTTGTAAATTTGAATCCTTTTTCATCACCTTTTTGGGTTGACATCAGGATTTGTGATGCCCTAGAATTGAAAATTCAGATCTTGTTATCGATTCAATAGCAACCTCAGCATCGCGCTTTACTCCAAATAGTAAGTTAGAGGATACACATTTCATGGTATCCTGTCATGATGAACCACTGATAAAAATAATGTCAAATCCTCTTTTAAATGGAAATGAAAACAAATCTGCTATCCTAGACCACATCGATAGTGATACAAGCACTCTTGATTTCTTAAACACCTATGTGGCATTACACCTCTACCATCATGTGGTAGATTTATCCCTAATCCCTCATGCATCTTCTTACTTTGGGAATCCCATGACAGAGCTTCCCCCACAAAAGGAACTTAGCATATATGCAGTCGAGAATGGAGATGATCTGGAACTACCTCCGGCCCCACCTAAGTTTGAAGAAGGTAGCACTTCTTTAATCAAAGAAACAATTGATATTAACATCAGAACGGAAGATGAACCAAGGATATTGAAGTTAGGATCCTTGTTAACTCCATTAGAAATAGAAATACACACTCGGATCCTCAAGGAACATCAGAAAGTGTTTGCATTTAATTATAAAGAAATGACAGGGGTTGCACCACACATTATGGTGCACAATCTCGTCACTAAATCAGATGCAAAACCGGTTAAGCAAAAATCGAGACCAATGGAAAAAGGTAGCTCTCATGATAAAAGAGGAGGTAATAAAGCTCCTCCAAGTAGGATTCATCAAACCAGTCGATTACTCTCAGTGGGTATCTAATATCATTCCGGTTCTCAAAAATAATGGAAAGATACGCATCTGCATAGACTTTCGAGACATTAACAAAGCATGTCCTAAAGACGACTTCCCATTACCATCCATAGACATCATTGTTGATGTAACAGCTAGATTTGATATTTTATCTCTCATGGATGGATTCTCGGGATACAATCAAATCAGAATATCTAAACAAGATCAAGCTAAAACCACATTTATAACTCCTCGGGGAACCTATTGCTATGTTGTTATGCCATTCGAACTCAAGAACGTTGGCGCTACATACCAGCGGGCTATGACGTCTATATTTCATGATCTTATTCATAAAATTGTGGAATCCTACATAGACGACTTGTTGGCCAAGGCCAAGAAGCGTTGTGACCATTCGAAAGTGCTTCGCATCATTCTCTCACGTCTGATAGAATATAGAGTCACGCTAAATCCAGAAAAATGTGTCTTTGGTGTGACATGAGGGAAGCACCTAGGTTACATTATATCATCAAGCAGGATCGATGTTGACCCAACCAAAATTAAGGCTGTTCTCGAAATGGTTCCACCTTTTGATGAATTTGGAATCAGATCATTTCTCAAAAAACTTGGCGCAATCCAGAGATTCATCCTAGACTTAAGTTTCTCCATTCATCCAATCAACAATCTACTCAAGAAATATTATAGCATTGATTAGACAGAAGACTGCAATGAGGCATTCAATGCAGTTAAGTGTTTCTTTTTATCACCACCTACGCTAATACCACCTAAACTAGATCACCCGTTAATTTTATATTCATGAGCCACCAATGTCTCGTTAGCCTATATGTTGGCTCAAGAAGACGATGACAATAGAGAACGTGCGATATATTTCATTAGCCAGACATTTCTTGACTATGAAACACACTACACGCAAGTGGAACGAGAATGCCTCGCCATAGTCTTTGCAACAAAATGCTTAAGACAATACATGCTAAATCAAGAAACAAAGGTCATTATAAAAACATAACATTTACGAACCTTCCTCACGTAAGGGTCATTATCTAAAAATGTTGGATGCTTTATAACCTTAATGGGTGAATTTGAATTAAAGTTCGTAAATCAGAAGCCGGTTAAAGGAAAAATCATCATGGAGTGGTTAGCTGATAATCCATTGGATGGAGGCAATCTAGTAGATCTGGACTTTCCAGATGAGTGCATATACTACATCGAAACCTAACCTTCTATCTCTGAGTGTCCTTGGTACACTGATATCATTAATTATATCATGGACTGTACATATCCAGAAGGTGCTACACCGTAACAAAAAAGGCATTTGCACATTATCATAGCTAAATACGTCATCATAGAGCAAGTGCTCTATCAAAAAGCATTCGATGGAATAATTTTAAGATGTGTCGAAATAGAAGATTCTCCACGAATCTCATAGTAGAATGTGTGGAGGTCACTTTGGTGGCCATGCCACCACTCATAAAATACATCGAATGGGCTATTTCTGGCCTACTCTAGAGCACGACACAGTAGAGTTTGTACGAAGGTGTCATAAATGTCAAGAATTCTCTCATGAGATTCACATGTCGGCACAAGCTCTACAACCAATCACTACTCCATGGCTCTTTTCTACGTGGGGCCTAGATTTAATAGGGAAATCCTCTCCCTCATCTACAGATGGCCATAATTTTATAATCACGGCCACCGAATATTTTACCAAGTGGGTAGAGGCTATGCCTCTTACTACTGTACCAGGTTCTGTAATTGCCAATTTCATTTTGAACCAAATCATTTGTAGGTACGGTGTCCCGCAAGTCATTATCTCAGATAATGGGACTTCTTTTAAGAATGAAAAAGTTCACGAGTTATGTAATAAATTTAAAATAAGCCATCATACAACCTCCTTATATTACCCTCAAGCCAATGGACAGGCTGAGGTGACAAACAAAACATTAAAATCCATTCTCCTTAAAACGGTGAAAGAAAACAAACAAGATTGGCATTTGAAGTTATATCCTACCTTATGGGCCCACCGAACCTCAATAAGAACACCAATAGGAGTGACTCCTTTCTCGCTAGTATTCAGGGTAGAAGCAGTTCTCCTGCTTGAGGTTGAAATACCCAGTCTTCACATTTCATTACAAGGGATTCTAGATGAAGACGCTTATAGAGAAGCACGTCTCTCCCAACTAGAAAGCCTAGATGAAGCTAGGTTAGATGATGAATAGTGGCACAAAGTCTATGCTGACTGGATGTGTCGGAAGTATAAATAAAAGGTCTATGAGCACAACATATATGAAGGTGATCTAGTTCTAAGGCTAGATAGCCGGATCAATAAAAATACCGGTGAAGGAAGGAAGTTCCAGCCCAAATGGTTGGGCCCATAACGAGTCATGAAGGACTATGGAAATGGTGCATATCTCTTATGCACACTAGAAGGTGAGGAATTTGGTGAAACAACCAGTTCCCTGCACCTCAAACGATTCTACGCGTAAGCAGCTAGCACTACTTGTATAATTATATCTACATTGCATCTTCGTATAAATTAGGATCATTTTGTCCGCTTGTTTCGTACAAAAATTGTGATCAAGGAATTTGTTCTCAAAGTAATTCATTACAAACTTCTGATGGTATTGACATAAACGATCTAATCATACTTCTCCATTTCCATGATATTGTCAACTATTTCAGAATCATTTCATCAAATAAAGCTAGATATGACAAAGTCATAACGGTAACCATACCAAGGTCCGCATGCTTGTTCTCACTTTGGGTTTCTTCTTAGGATAGGTGTCTTGCCTATGGTCTGTTCTAGAAGATTCATGGTGTCACATCTATCTCATATATATATCTCTTTGGAAATAAGAACACACTGACATTTTTCTTAAATAAACAAGTCAAATATAGAATCAAACAGAAAATTTTAAATTTACACATTTCCTTGCCTCACCAGCCTTCGGTGATGAGCTTGCGTCTCTTACTAGTGACGTAGGATTGCAAAAGGATGGAAATGCCCTTACTCACCTATGCCTTTCCTATGGTGATAAATCCATGCTTCTTACTAGTAGCATGGGGTAAGGTGTGGGGGGTCCTCTTGACAAACAAATGTAAAAGGTCATAGACAAACAATTAAAATCTTAAAGTCTTGAGTCAAAAATAAATGAATCAGATGTCCAAAATTCCAAGAGAATTAAAATCCTAAAAACCTAGATTTTGTCTACCATGTGGCCATCTATGGATCTAAGTCTAGATAAACCACAAAGCAAGTTGCATCCCAAAACTATGAATTCACTCGAGTGGAGTAAGCTTGTAGCATCCTAATTTGGTTCTTTCAAAGCTTTGTCTATCTTTCATCAATATCATTTCAACACATTTCATAACTTGCACCCTTTCTAGCTCTCGGTGATGAGCCCTCACATCTTACTAGTTGTGTGGAGTTAGGAGTAGGGGCAGGTTTATCTACTCATCATATTAGCTTATCTTCACCACTTTTCCAAAGCAAATATGAAGTGTCCAAAATTGCTTACAGAAACTAATATTCAAAATCACATTGTATCTACATTATCATATATCAGCATCATAAAATACAAAAAGAAAGTAAAACATTTGTATCATTTGTACTCCATTGCATACATTCTAAAGAGCATACATGCATAACATCATAATTTACATGAGGAAACTGGAAAGGAAACAAAGCCATAAATGCCAAAAGTTTGATCTAAAAAGAATATATATATATATATATATCAAAATTCCTGTACAATGCCATCATCCGCTAAGCATGGTCAAAATGCTCAAAGAGCCTGGGATATACAAAATAATATATCATACAAAATCTAGGAGAGCCAAATGGCTTCTCAACCCCTATGAGACCCCCCCGAAGGTGCACACCCACACTTAGGACTCCAGCTACGCCGGCGCTATGAGTGCATGGAAGGCTCAGGATCCTTAGGGGCAGCCGCAGTCTCGCCATGAGAATGACTCCTCATCAGGCATTCGGATGTCCTATACCCCACTAGCTCTGTGCAGAGAGTCGATACCATCCTGGCCACATTCTAGACTAGGGAAAAGATGTCAATGTGTTTACCAGCTGCTGAGTGCTCCCCAGCATCCACAAACAACTCTGCGTGGGTCCTCTCCATGGGGATCATCAGGGTATCTGTGCATACCCTGCGAATCAGGTCTTGCCACTCATCGGCGGTCTCTGAAAACAAAGGGGAAAACAAATTAGAAATAAAAAAAGAGGAGAAATAGTAAATAAGGAAATCCTATTTAAAAACAAACATTAAAAAGAAGGGTGGTAACTTACCCTGATCACTAGGCCTCCAGGATGGATCTCTAGGGTCAGCACCTACCACAGATGCCACCGCTGACTGAGGTGCTCCTCCCGTGACTGGAGCAACGTGGCATCCTACAACAGACTCATCCTCCCCACCATGGCCCTGGGAGAGTGGCTCTTCTGAAACCAGAGTAACTCTCTCTGCACTCTGCTTGGCCCTCACTACCTGCATGATATCCTGAGTGTCATGCCACTCAGGATCACTATCCTCCTCAGTCTCCTCCTCTATCTCTCCCCCTGTAAACTCCTCAAAATTGGAGTCTATGTTGATGGGGTAATTACTGATATGGATAAGACCCATGGAAATCATAAGCAAAGGTGCCTGTGGTGCACCGGCTCTCCCTCGAGCATGTACTACCCTCCTGGCCGCAATAGGAATGCCAAGAGTAACAACTGTCCAACCCCGGCCTCTAGGACCCCGTCTGGCCTCTCGAACTGGCCTGTATACTGGTGCTACTGGGGTAAGCATGCCCATGTAGAGTAGGCCAAACTACCGAGGAACTCGGCCAAAGGGGTGTATCTCCACACGCCCCACTCTATCAATAAGCTGCCATGTGGTGGAGAAGGAGATCAAAGTAAGATCCCCTCACCCCATATGCCCGCCATGGTCTGATATGGTGTGGCCTCCATGTCATTGGTGGTCAAAGAAGCAACTGGCTAATGAGGTGCTCTGAGAACTGACATATTTTTCCATCTAGCTACCCTAATAGCTCTGGGATCTGTCACCTCTACACCTCTACCATAACGGATGAAGTGCTCATAGACCCAACTCATGACTAGGGTCGGGTGGCTCAAAGACTACCCCTATAAGTAGACTACCCTGTATAAGTTGTGGTAGGTAGTCCCAAGTATATCCACTCCCCAGGTGTAAATTCGGCCATGTCCCTCAATCTGTGTAATGATGGGGGACCAACAGTATAGCAGTGTGTCTCCTCCCTTGTCCCCGATCAGTCTCAAGGTAAGGATCCCCATAATAGCCTAGCGAAGCAAGGGGATGGGAAAACTGGGAATAGATTGAACTCTGACCCCCTTCTTCGAACCCATGGAGATGACTGCATCTCCAATATAGGAAGCCCACTATGCTATCTAGGCCCGTGAACCTGCTATCTCAAGGGTAAGATGTCTCCCAATGATCGGGACCCCTAAGATACAGTAAACATCCTCTATTTTGATGGTCTACTCACCTCGGACCCCTGGTAATTGGAAGGTGTTCTGATCAACATCCCAATAGGAGAATAAGTCACAAAGAATGTGACTGGATGGTGCAACATGTGGAACGTGGTAGATATGCAGTATCCCGGCCCTTTAAAGAGTGTCCTCCTCATCCTGTGAAAGTGCATCTAGTACTGCTGAGAGCCAGTCACACTCCCTCTCTCGGCTCCACCTAATGTACTCCTTTCTTTCTTGCATACACCCAAAAACACACAAAACAAAGCAAGTTAGCATCCAAGTGACATTAGAAAAATCATAAAAACACATAGAAATGCTAAAAACGCAAAAACAACCTCAAATAGATGTTCTTTTGGCATTCTGTGCAAAACAACCACCCTAAGCAGGGAGGCGGTTTCGTAACCACCACCTTAAGGATGACGGTCATGTAAGCACCGCCCTGAATAGGGCGGTGGTCATGTAACCGCTGCCCTAGGCAGGGTGGCAGTCATGGCTCGAAAACCCATGTGGGTTTTATACCCTAAAAGAAGCCTAAAACTGCCAAAAGATGACCATTTTAACTAAAACAAGGCCTACCTAGTAGGCACCCCCCCTAGATGGAACTTTTGAACCTAAAATTTTTAAAAATAACCCCCCCACAATAAAGATTTTAGCATTTTAAAATTAAGGGGGTAAAAATGATAAATTGAGGAAAACTAACCTGTGATCTCGTGGGTCGATGATCTGCACATGGAGGCATGATCACTATCTCGCCATGAACGTTTTGACTCTACTCTCGTAAGAAACTGTCACCGTGGGTCCCAGAGCTCAGAATCAATCAAATCAACACCCGCAAATGGATAGGAAAATGGGCCCAATTTCATATATATAGTAGCCTAACTTATTTTGAATTTTTTTTTTCCCAGGTTTGGAGCGCCGACGGAGGTAAGTTCTTACCCCCACAAAAATGGTACATCCTCATTTCCCATTATTTTAGCATTTATTTTCTGATCTATCTTGTCTATCTGCACTTGAGTTCTCTTTTCATTTTACAGGGAGCAGGAATTTTGGATGGTGTTATTTCAACACATGGACGTATCAGGTATAACCTCCAACTTCCCATTTTGGGACCTCCATACTTGGATCCACCGTTTTACGCCTCTTCATGGCTAAAACTCTTTTCCGAGGAGGAAATATGTATGTACCCAAAATTGTAAGGTACTGCACTACTGGAATAACGTGACAATGCCGCAATGATGATACAAGTCTCCTCGCAAGGTATTTAGGATCCATAAAATCTCCCCAAGTGTGCATTAACATCCTGTATGCCATGCTTAGCCCCCGTGTGCTTTGTTTTTCTCTTTTTCCCTCTTTTCTTGGCCTTTTTATCTTCAGTTACGAAACCACCGCCCTGCCTGGGTGGCGGTCTTGTGATCGCCGCCCTAAGTAGGGCGGCAGTCCTGTAACTGCCACCCTACTCAAGGCAGAGGTCCTTTATGCATTTTCCAGAATGCTCTTTTAACACGACTCATGTAAATTTCAACGTTTACCAGCTTTTTTTCACCACCATAAGCTTGCATTAATGATTTTGGTTCCCTGCAATAGTGTTTTGGCATTGTTTATAGTTTAAGAGATCAATTTTTTTTTTACCTTGGGTAAATGCAAATGCTATAAATAGTTGGCTTGTGCTCAAGCAAATGGCCCCTCAAATTTGCCTCTGAATTTCTCATTTTAATATATTATTCTTTCATTTTATTTAGAATTCTTAGTTTCTTTCATTGCATGCCTAGTTAGTGTTGTTTTGCTGTTAGGAAGCCACATATCCATCTTGTGCAAATGTTGTTTATATTTCATCCAATCCATTGGATTAAAATAGTTTTTTTTCATTAGGAAGCCATTAGAGTTGCAGGTTTTGTTCTTCAAACAGGATAGTTTCAGGTTCTAGACATTTTATGTTGCATGACTCGCAATAAATCCCGCTAGGAATTACATAAGCCAAGCTCTGTACTCTTGCGCTATCTCTCTCCTACTCACATTGTATTTAGTCTGTATCCTAAGCTGCCTTTGTCCCAATATCTACTTTTGTTGATGCTAGCATTACACACTTTTATGGATACAAGTGAACACAAAGGAACGAGGAGATCACATTGAGGGGACATAGCCACACACACCATTGGATTCGCCACTGTTCTGTAGAATCCATGTTCTAGCTTTCAAAGTTATAATTAAAAACATATCAAATAGAGTAGCCAATCACTTTATTTCAGTCAATTTTACTTTCGATATTGCCAGGGAAGCTGTGGGGATTGATAGTTTCTGAGAAACTATGATTCATTTCTCACTTCTGAGGTAGGATTAAGAGTCTTACAAATAGACTAGATCATTTTTTTCATTATTTATAATAGGTTCATAGTTGCACAAACAAATAGCTATACTCGGTTATCTTGTTTGTTTTAATTTGTTATTCTAAACTATCAATTCTAGATATATTAGATAATTATTCTTTAAATTCTATTTAGTAGATAGATATATCAGATTTAGGAATATACATAGACATATCTTTCACAATTAGTTTATTTTGTCATTAGTTAGATTTATATAACTTTCTTTTGTATGACAATCACGGGACCTAGAGAGCCCAGGGAATACGTATTCGAGCCAATCATTCCCCAACACAATCTCACCATAGCCATAGCTGATATAGATCAGAATCTCAGGATCCAAGTCTTCCAAACAATGGTAAACTTACAACAAATCAGTTTCCAACTACACAGGTTAAACATAGAAGATGACCAAGCACACACATTTTGGTCAAATCAACCAAACTACAGATTACCCTAGATTCATATCCACATGACTGTAGAAGGGTTTGAAAGAGATTAGACCTTTGGTTGTGATCCTTTGGTCCCACAGCTAGAAGCAGGAGACCCTCTCACAGATATAGATACCAGCTTGAGAATTCAGGTTACACAAACACCTGTAAGATATTATGAGAAGATCACACAATTATTAATTTTGAACATAGAAGCTGAAAAGGCATATGACTATTAGATACTAGGGATTAGGGATTGATTCCACACATGACCATAGGAAGATCACAACAAATATGAATCTATGGTTGTGACCCACAAATCCCTCAACCCAATGAATCTACTAGTCAGTCTGACATTGACGCTGGCTTACGTACACTAGTATTCAAATCTACTCCACTTCCACCTATCATTATTGAATAGTTATCCTTGTTACACATAGTAGCTAACGAAGCTAGGGAATTTTGGACTAAGCCAGAGAATCACCCATAGAGTTAGATATAGTTACCATCCACCCTATGACATTATCTGGAAACATACACGAAACTATCCCAGGTCATTTTCCACGTATTCCACAACCCATAGATCGAATCATCCCAGAGATCAATATTGATTGGAGCCTTCGAGCAGTCATCCTTGCTGATCGATCTATCACACTAGTTCAAGTTAGAAGGGCCTTCTTTGCCTTAGATTCACAATTTCCACTAGTGCGTGTCGAAGACATCAGATTGCGTAACTAGTTTGCCTGCATCCCATGCATATTCAATCCCCACCGGCTGTCTTGACATGACCTCAGGAGGTCAGGTGTGAGGAAGAGTTGCTTGTAGATTCCCATGGTCACTTGTCACTTTTCCACTGTACAGTGGCCAATAGAGGTGACTGATGAGGATTCTTGTTAGAGGAAGTACCAATATTTGAGTAGGGGTTTCAAAGATAATATGCCATTTCTAGATTATTGTATGATGAAGATTGGTAGCAAGACCAAACGAGGTCATTATATGCTGGTACATGAATCACAAAAGAACTCGTTTGTAGAAGAAGCTTATAAAAAAAGGGCATGATTTCCATTGAGAAAAATAATTGCATTAGTGAAACTTTTCTTGTTAGAGAAAATATTCTAGCTCAGGAGAAGAAATTTTTTTTTGTAAGCAAGGAGGATGTAATGGAAACTCTCAAAAAGTGTGATGAAGGGAATAACAAAGCTAGATCTGCTAGGTTGATAATGACTCAAGCAAGATAATACATATAAGAGTTCAAGGAAATGATGAGGGAAATTGATGCAATAAAGACTACACCCTTGAAAGAAGACTCTACAGAGTAACTAGCACATGAGGAGGAGCCTCACATAGACATTGGTGTAAAATCGCAGCCTAATGTAATTTCTAAACCAATAAATTTTGATCAGCCTTTAGATACTTTCAACAGGCACTCAGGCAACAATGTTGGGGGTGGCTCAACATATGTCTATCTTGAACACATGGAGGACATTTATGGCATTGAAAGTTATGAACAAACATGGTTGGCTGGTTACAAAACTAAAAAATATATTTCAATTCAAAATATACCTATCAATCCTCCAAACAATAATTCATTATCATATGGGATGGATTTACCAAGCAGTAATGAGCATAAAATTGTGAAAGGTGTTGATTCTTGTTCCACTTACTCTTTGTCTAAAATCATGAATCACAATAGGGATAGTGTTGTTTTGGAGGTTTAGAAAGAAGCGGTAGAAGTTTAACCTTGTGTTAATCTTCTTTATGAGGAGATACAAGAGAACCAAAGATGGTAGACCTTACATGATATAAGGGCTCAGGGGCATTATAAGCTATGGGATCCTAGTAATATGTGGTAGTTATCCAAAACTATAAATTCTAATGTAGAAAATTTTGTGACTACTTTCATAATCCAAAGAAGGAAATCAAATGTTTCTTTTGGGATTACAAGTGTTGGAAAGCATGATTTATTCATAGGAGAATCCAGTGCAAGAAGGGAGAGTACCTCTCAAAGTACTAGCATTGGTTTTATGATTGCTAAAAAGGGTAAGAGAATGTTTTTTAATCATCTTCAGCCTACTCAACTATGTATAACATAAGTCATAAGGAGAATAGAAAATAGTAATATGAGACAACAAGGTCAAAGAGGTGAGAGTGGACATTCAGGGAAGTGGCCTCCCCATCCTTTTGCTAGGCCTTTGAGGTGTCACGAACCTTATTTCTTGAAGGATCCAGAACTTTCACAGGTATAACAGCCTGTAGATATTTTGGGTGAGGAGTCTTTTTGAGAAAGGAGCCAAAACATGAGTGAGGGCTTTTGTAACAACATGCCATCCGAAGAATATTTCAAAATGAATATTGATAGTTGTCCCAAGAGAGATCATTAGAAAAAGGTACTAGAGTTATAGAGGAGATTAGGATAGATCTCCATTCCACACTTCGATGGTTCTAAAATGTGTACTTCACTGTTTTGGGTCTAGAAGCTAAAGAAATACTCTGACTTGAATCCTATGCATGAGGAAGATGTAATTAAGTTTTCAAGCTCATATCTTGAGGGAGACACTCATGATTGGTGGCATCATGGGCTAATTACATAGGGACACATACACATTACGACTCATGCAGAGTTTGCATAGAGGATGCTGAACAAATTTGATAGGAGGGACCCTAACAGGATTTTCAGGGAGTGGACTCATTTGATACAAATTGGTCCCCTGGATCAATACATTGTAGATTTTCAGAGATTACCAGTCATGGTACTTGATGTCACAGAGAGGGGGTTGACTTCGCTATTCATAGCAGGTTTGACTTATGTTTTCACTGGATTTGTGAAGGCATTTGAACCTTCTTCCTTGCACGGGGCTGTTAGGAAAGCTCAGAACTTGGATTTATCCACTCTAAATCCTATGGCTCCAACTCTCATTCAGTAGAGGGAGCCTCCACCAAGGTGGGAGGTGGTTAAAAATCCAATCATTTCCTGAGAACACAGATATGAGTTGAGGTGAAAGAAACTATGTTTTGATTTCCACACACTTTGGATTCTAGGATATGATTACAGAGGTAGAGGGAAGGCTCATTTCATTGGAGTCTTTGAGGAGAGAAAGGGTGATAGAGTTGAGGAGTAAGAGACTCATGAGATGGATGATGGAGATGGGGTTGTGTTGGATAGTGTTGATGCGGGGCAGGAGGAGAAGACTTTTCCTCAAGAGATTATAGCCACATTGCCTAATACTATGATGTATAAGGCATTTAGGATTAGAGGAGTTATGAAAGGTCTGTGTGTTGGGGTACTCATCAATAGCGGAGAAACCCACAACCCTATTTATGTCTCATTGGTTGAGAGGCGAGGATTACATAAGAAGTATTTTGAAGACCTCAATGGGGTTGTAGCCAATGGAGAGTCTTTGAGGTGCACATGGTGGGTTCCCCAAGTGAGCATCACGATGGGTAACTATAAAGTTACTAATGATTTCCACATTCTTGGAATGAGAGTGACCAACATAGCACTAGGAGTGTAATGGATTCACTCTCTTAGTGAGTTTTAGACTAAATTTCAGATGATAGGGCTGAAATATAAGTCTAAGGATAGGAATGCAATTTTGAGGGGAGCATCTGCAGGAGCACCAACGATGGTTATAGCTGAGGGGATGGAGAGGATGATCCAACATGGTGAGGATTTTTATTATTGCATATCATTGTGGAGTATGAGGGATGTAGATTTGGCCAACAATGTTGCACATGAGATTGTTACTGAGATTGGGATTATATGTTCACATCATCCGAGGTTATCATTATGTTGGTTATTCAAAGTTTTGGTAGACTGGAGACCTCATTTTTTTGTTGAGTACTCCAAGAATTGACACACTAGTGAGATTCTAGATGGTCACATATAGGATGACAACTACAGATTTGAGGATGAGATGATCTTCTATTAGGGAAGATTGAGCCTTGTGAAAGATTCATGGTTGAGAATGGAGATATTGTGACATGTGCATTGTCCTTCTGTGACTAGGAATTTGAGTTGCGATGAGATCTACAGGTTCATGTTGGAGAGGTTGATATGGAACATGTTGAGGGAGGATATCCCCAAGTTTATATAGGCATATATGGTTTGTCACTATGACAAGTTAAAGTCTGCGGGTTCATCATTTTTTGAATCGACATTGGAAAACACTTCTATGTATTTTACTGCTTCTATTCCAGGTGAGCTTTTTACCTACATGTTAGTCAGTGGCAAGATGAAATTGACTCATGGTTATTTAGTAGGTTCACATTCAGCGTAGGAGGTTGATGACGTGGAGCTGATATTTCTGGTTAACTGTCTACTAGATTCTTGGGACCTTTCCTCCATGCAACACACCGAGATATAGTATGAGGAGTCATACTCTCACATGAGTGTAGATCAGGTGGGAGAGTTAGCACCATTTTTGCATAAACATGATATTTCACAGTTTTATTCAAGGGACTCTATAGGATTCAAAGTGAACTTTCATACCTAGGAGTTGATTGGAGAGGCCGTGAGTGATTCTATGATGGTAACTTTGCATTGGCAGGGATTGGACTGATTGGAAATTTTGGTGTGAGTACCGGTGGAGAGTCAATTTGGGTATCATTCCACTTCATGGAAAACATTGATCTCAGTACCATATGGAGGTCATGATGATGGCATGGGGTTTCTTGGTTACCTCGGATTACATGGATCCCTGTGTAGACAATAAAATTAGGTCACACTCCCCTTTGGTCTCTCGACGAATAAACACCCTTCATCACATTCACCTAGCCATGGCCCCCTTCACCCCACTAATATTAATTTAATAAATTTAATTAAATTAATTCATTATTCTCACCATATTTATTATTTAAATATCTTAATTTAAATAATATCCACACATACACTTCACTTAGACACCTCACCAAGCTAACTCACCCTAAAAACCTATTCTTAGTAAGTTACCATAACTAACTAAGACTTACCTAAACCCTAAAAATCAATGCCTACATTCCCTCTAACCACATTCCCACATGCTTACAAGAAGCTTCTAGTCTAATCCATGGGTTAATGGCATGAGATTTGAGGAAATCAAGAGGATATCCCTAGTTTAGTAAACCTAGGAAATCCTACCTTGACCGACGTCGGTTACCCCTAACCATCACCGGTTAAGCCAGAACCACCGTCGGTTACCCTTTTAACCCCAAAACAACCTTATTCTCAAGGTTGGTAGAAGGTTGAAAAATATTGGAAAAGTTGGCAAACATTAGCACATCTCAGAGAGATAACACATCTTTAGAGACTGAATTACAAAGAGAACACGCATACAAGGAATGAGATCAAGCACTTTCTCTTGCATAGCCATCCCAGCCATGATCTGATCTAAAAAAGCAAAGAGTAATGTACATACAGCCCATGCAGAAGCTTTCTTTCAGGTTGTGATCACTTGCAGCCTTCAAACCTCTCATCAACACCTCTATTCCTCACTCACAGACATCAAGGACCAGAATCCCAGTAAGTATAACATCATACTTCTCTGGTTTATTTCATTTCATCATTATTTTATCATCTATTATTTACCTACCCACCTATTGACCTTCTCCAACACTTCCACCTCCATATACCCATTAAAATCTCACCAAATCCTACCCAAGTCACCCAATACCTCATCCCAACTAACAATATCCTTTGTGCAATCACAAAGGAGACCCAAAGCTTGTTCTGTGGCATTCCCAGATTTCCACAGTAACTAGCACCAGTTACACCTAACTGCTGTCGGTCACCCTTAACCAACATCGGTCTCTGTATTTTCCCATACAACCCAAAACAGAGACCTACCCACCTAATTTCATCTCACCCTCATCCATCTGTGAATATACCTGAGACCTCTATCAGACCTACAGAGATCCAGAACCAGTCACTTGACCTTCGGATCCTATTCTAACCTAGCCTGTTAGATTAGATCTATTTCTTATTGTGTTTTAAGTGAGATACCTAAATCATTTCAAACTACAATAGGATTAACTTTGTTTACAGCATTAAATTGTTTAAAATAGTGGACTGATAGCCATCTAGGAAGTATCACACTTCCCAGATCTAGCATACACTAGGCAGTTCACTGCCCATATTGTTTAATTCCTTCTGGTGGTCTTGCTTTTCATTACAGGTAGTTCCTCCTAGCCAAAAGGAAGTTCTCACAATCAGCTGTGGATTCGGAAGTCATATGTATGCAACAACCCATCAACCAACATTTGAACAGGTATTCCTCCTACACCCGTTACCCTATTTGTTTTGTCAATACTTCAAAGAAACGATCTAGAATTAGGTGAAACATTTTGGCATGCCCGGTGGGACCCATCCGGGGTTCCTTGCATTTCATTCATTCCTAGGAAAAATTGTGTGTTTTTTTCCTTTCTGAAAAGTATACACATTAATCTTCTTCCTTGGTAACCCACCTTTTCTTTCTGTTTGATGTAAAGGAAACCTTTTGGTGTAATTAAAAAGAACCATTTCTTCATGTTTTTTGCATTGTAGTGAAAGAGCATCCCTCTTCCTCTTCATCTCTTTGTGTCATCCAACTTCACACTTTGATTTGGGCTTAAAAATAAGTGCATTGCATTCTGATTTATCACATTAGCTCACATTAATTGAGGGCAACCTATACGCTGGAAGTCATGACCAGCTGATGGTTAACAAACGAACTATAGAAAGCACTTTCTTTCTCTTTCTCTCTCTCTGAGTCTTACCAAACCTCACAAAAATTGAAAATACACACATTCTTAAACAACATCTTACCTGGAAGAAGCTATAGGTGATCACATGATCACAACATAGTGGGCACCCAACTCGCTGCTCTGTCGAGTCATACTTCAGAGCGAAGCCCGCCCCCACCATAACATACCTGAAACCTCACCTTTTAGATATCCTTTTTCATAGGAAGCCATCCTCACCAAAAAACTCTATTTCACAACTCATGTGTCAGTCCCTAAATATCATAAGCTAAACAAACATAATATAAAAGGGCACTCCTAGGATCACATTTTTCTTAGTGTTTCTGCTTGGCTTGCATTTTGAGGTGAGAGATCACGTTCTTCATTTTTCTTGTTCATCCTTGCACGCTCCTCATCACAGCTGGTGTATTCCGGCTTCACCTGAGTGTGTCTAGGCCATATCATCATCATTCTCAGAATTTTGGGTCTGATTCTACATCAGATTTTAATTCACAACCACTTTTCTTTCATCACTATTTCAATTTCATAGTAACCATCGTCGGTTACCTCTGACCGTCTTCGGTTATACCCAACCGACATCGGTTCCAGGTCCTTTTGCTAACCTACCCAAAAGGACATTTTATTCATCATCTTCCACTTTTCACAGTCCCTGTCACTACCATCATACCCATTGACATTGTAAACATCATCAAATTTGGCATACTTGTCAGATTTCACCTTCTGCTTTGTTTTTCACTCACTGCCCATTTTTTTACAGTGATCGGTAGTGGTTACCCTTGACCGGTGTCGACTTGCCCTTAACTGGCAGTGGTTAGACTATTTCACTTTCCAACCACCATTTGGTACCTAATCCACTTTTTTTACCATCAGATTCACCTGTTCCTATTTTTTTTGTGTCATTTACAGAGAAGCAACCCTACCTGATTAGTACTGGTTCACATGGTGCTGACCCAAAGACAAGTAAGTGCACTTGTATTTCATGCCAGTTGTCAACCACTCCCACCTATTCCTTCACCACCTTCCATTTTATCACCAGCCATGGATCCCATCCAACCTATTACTATCGCTACCAGAGATGAGGAGTTTACATGACTCCTTGATCAAAACCCTGTCGCTTTGCAGTTTTACCTTTCCCATTCATCCACTCGAGATGCCTCGGGTCAGTTGATATATGGCATGCCCATATCTATCCCCCCAACTCTCATTCCCACTCTTGCATCAGCCCCATCTAGCTCTGTGCTGCCCGCATCTACCTTACCCCAAGTCATTTCATAGCTAGGTCCTATACCCACTATGACTGCCGCATCTGCCACCTCCGTGGCACCCACCACATCCACCATACCCTCAACAACTACCCAAAACATAACCTCATCCACCCCTAATGTCTCACACATACCCATAGCTACATTACCACCTCCCATGTCGGTGACCACTATCCCTATTTTAGAACGTGGTCCTTTCCATTTCACAATCGTTAGCCCCTATTGCCACTAGGGTTACCATGACCCTTCCACCTCCCTATACATACTATCAACAACCTCCCATTTCATCCATTATTCACTCTGGGTACATACCCCCTATTTCATTGCCTTCTTCTCAATCAACCTACATGGCAGCACCATACACTGGAGTGCCACCCCTGTTATATGCCCAAAACCAACCCTCTCATGCTATAGGATGCACCCAATCATCACAACCCACCAATGACCTAATTAAATTGATGTTGGACAAGATGCAGACATTCGAGGCATTAGTTTTAGGCTCCTGTAACACACTCACCTACGACGAGATTTGCAATGATCCCATCCACCCATCCATTCCTATCCACTCATACCCCGTGCATTAGGAAATTCCTAAATTCAATCGTTTCAATAGTAGAGAAGACCCATAGCAGCATTTGCGGTCATTCAAACACGAGTGTTATCTGATCGCTCATGATGATGCCTTGCTCTTGAGAACCATTCCCATGTCCCTACCTAGACTTGCATTAGATTGGTATAGTGGGTTACCTAGACACTCTATATTCTCATTCAATCAGGTAGCCCAAGCCTTCTTGGATCATTTCTCTATCAATATCGTCAAGAAGGTTACCATGACCGATCTATACTCCACGTGTCAGTATGAGGATGAATCTATCACAAATTGTTTTTCTCACTGGCATAGCTTGATCAACCAACTCACCTTCAAACTGCCCCAAAGAAAACTCATCGAGCTCTTCACACGAGCTTGTGCTAGACATATCTCACCAACCTTGTAGGTCCAAACCTTCCGAACATTCGATGAAGCATTCACTATGGCATGAAAGTTAGAGATTCGGGCCATCGAAGAGAAGAAAATATAATTCCGCAATAAAAAATTGGCATTCAAGTCGAATGATACCTCTTCTTCTTCCAAACCACAAAACAATTATTCAAAAGCTAAGGGCACTGCTAACATAGTGGTACTCAAGGCCAGCCTAGCACATCCGTCAAATAAGGCTACCCCCTCATCTAATCTCTCACCCGTCTAGAACTTTTCAATTTAGACGAGAGCAATGGAAATATACCCCAATCGGGGAACCTTACTCTTCTGTCTTAGAAAAGCTTATCAAAGCCGGAGCCATCACCCTTCCACCTATAAAACCAAACATTGGTTTTGACCATGATCACCCCATGCCCACATGGTATAAAGAACATGATTTCTGTAATTATCATCGAGTAAAGGGTCATAGTGATGGAAACTACATCACTTTCAAGAATATTGTCCAAGAAATGCTCGAGAAAGGTGAGTTAACCATGGATAATCCTAATGCACCTGCAAACCAAAACCTACACATCTTCAAGAAACTGTTTCCCAATCATGCCCCTTCTTCTGATCAAACCTGGTGAGACCTCAACTCCCAATTTACCCATACCCATAAGGTTCATACTATCTTTCCTGAAATCCTCCTTCCGCCTCCCAATTACCCCATATTCCTTCCATAGAGGAGATTCTAGCCTGAAATCCTACAGAGGAATCTTCTGCATGTCAGAACCAACCTCCCCTGTTCCTTCACCAAAAAAGGAACACCTTTCATCTCCTTCATCACCTACAGAGGAGTCTTCTATAAACATTGAGACCATCTCACCCCTGGCTTTCCCACTTAGGAACTGACACCTACATTACCTCCTCCACCCATAGAGGAGCACCCATTATCTCCTCCACCCACAGAGGAACACCCATTACCTCCTCCACCCACAGAGGAGCACCCATCATCTCCTCCACCTATAGAGGAGCTCCCATCATCTCCTCCACCTATCATAGACCTAGTTGAGATACCTTTGCCTCTTGGTGAGCATTCTCCATCCACTACCCAAAATCTTGCTGACCTACTTTCGGCTCTCTTACCCACGGAAGCTGAAGCTAGCCAATTTCCCATCTCTAAGACACATTTTATGGGAATTTCCATTAGGTCCTCATCAACTCCACCTACAGACGTGTCATTCTCACATTTGGCCGATCACTTAGATTATGTGGATAGAGCCTTACTATGGGGGCGCCTTTTACTTCCTGTCTCAACAAAAATGCAGAGGTCACTTACTAATACCTCCACTATCTACCCAAAAATATTTCGACCAATTGAACCAAACACAACCACCTCTATCATAACTCCTTCCACGACACATGTTATAGCTCAAACCACACCCTTACCCATAACTCAACCTACACCTAAACCCAAACCCATACCTACAACATTTGCCTTGACTAAACCTATTACCACTTTAGGGGTCACCCCGACCACCAGCCTTACTCATCCACCTATCAAACTAGATTTAGCTACATCCTCTAAATTCAACACCATAATTACTCCTACACCCAAATAGAAGAACCAAACCCATCAAACTCATATCCCGGCTGCGCCAATCACACCTGCACCTATCCTATTTGTCTTAGGATCTCATCTTCCCCACATGGTCAAGAAACCTCCACCTACCAATAAACCAAAAAAACAAAAACCCATTTCTTCTTCACAAACCTCTAATCTCCTTAGACGTGCAACATGACTTACCCCAGCACCTACAACATATTTACTACCCATACCTCCAATACCCTCAGTTATTGCTTCACTACCCACTACACTTCAATTATTTTCTCTCACACCCCAAGCACGACCTAAGTCATCTACCTTCACAGCACCCCCGTTATCCCCATGGGTAACTTTCCCTCTTCCTCCATCTGTTTTTCCTTCTAAACCTCGTACACCCACATCACCTTTACCTAAGAAGGTGTAACCCAAAATCAAAATTCCACTACCCCACAATAAGGTAGTCAAAACAACCACACACCCTCCTAGTCATCCATCTACTATACCCCTACCTAAACAAACAAGATTGACACCTAAAACCACACCAGTGCCTCAACCCATAGCTCAATCCACTCCTCCTCTTCCAAAGACTCTTCCTCGACAATCAACCACACCTACATCCAAACCTACGATCACTTCCCATTGTGATCCACTAGCAGGGTCCTATGCCAAAATTTTAACCAACCTCCTGGAGACTTTCTGTCATCACATTACCACCACTCTAGACCTTACGACCCCCTCAAACCCAAGCCAAAAGGGTTTGGTGATACTAAAATTTATGGTTACCATTGTGTGCCAGGGCATGATGTGGAGAACTGCAAGGCCTTGAAAACTGTCCTTATCCAATTATGTCCACTAGAAACCAACTTTGACGATGATGACCTTCTCGATGAGGATCCTACTTCACCAACACCCATTCCCACACTACCCACTCAACAACCACAACCTCCATCCTCACAACTCCTAGCATCACCCCTAAGATTTGAAATTAACATGGTTCGTATCAGAAAACTTTCCACACCACTGCCCAAATGTCATTGCACCTAGCTCACCTCACAAAAAATTTCTCCTCTAGTAGGTTTTTTCCATTCATGTCATTATACCACTCATCCTACACCTTCTCCATTTAACAAATCCCCTCAAATCAACATGATACATGTCACTACATGTGTGCAGAAGGATAAGGGAAAAGAAAAGGAAACTAACCCACCAACCAATCCTATACCCAACATACCATCTGCACCCATACCTAAAATCACTATCCACGGCCCCACGTACCCCATTTCTAATGGCGTCACACATTGCACCATGCTCAAAAAATTACATCAATCTCCCCTCAAAATGTCCTTATATGCCATCATTCAAACCTCAAAATCCCATCGTCAAGCGCTCATGGAGGTTCTTCAAGCTATTGAGTTTTACCCAATGACCCTACACTTGTAGCCTCCATTATCACACCCCATCATGTAGCATCTCTCACCATATTACCACCTTCATCTTCACCCCACCCTATTCACCAAGTAGCCTCCCTTAGCTTCTCAAAGAAAGAGATCGTGCCACACCAAAATGATGACTCGGACCCAATCCTCTTCATCTCTATCCACATTGATGACATATAGGTACGCCATCTGATGATTAATGGGGGCACTAGCATTAACATAATTTCATCCCATGCATTCTCTCAAATGCACATACCTGACAATTACATGCATAAACATCTAGTCATATTGCGTTCATTCAATAACGCTATCACCTCTACACTAGGCACCGTCATCCTCCACATTTACATGGGCCCCCGCACTATTCCAGAATTGTTTTATGTCTTGGAGGGGGAATTCCAATATAACCTATTGCTTAGTAGACCCTGGATCCATGTCATGGGTTGCGTTCCTTCCACTTTTCATCATTGTGTAATTTTGAACACGTAGGACATGCTTATACCATTCCATTTGACCCCTCACCTTTCAAAACATGCAACATGCTTTACCGACCCAATGATGTGATCATACCTATTAATCCATCTACCTCCATAATCACTACTTCTTCACCTACTCCTCCACCTACCAGTACAGCCACTGCTTCTACTGCACATACGTCCTCCATTCCTACTACTACCATAACCTCCATAGCTGACCCATCAACTTCCCAATCCATTAATTCTACCTCAGCATCGACCTCTAAAACTTTATTCATACCAGCTACCTACATACCAACCACTGATCCCTTGGAAGATGTTTTTCAACTCCTCACTCTAGGGGAGTACCGCTTATATAGTGTCAATACATTCCTTACTCCACAAGAGTATGGAAGCCTTCACCAACACCCATGTTATCATCACTATATAGGAGAATGTCTCCTTTATGGTCCTCCTTACCTTCGTACTAGTCTCACCTATGGGGCACTTGATACTACCACTTACACACCCGAACCACTGCCGCAAACTTTCCTCTTTTCTGTTGACTTCCAATCACTTACCAATCACCATTTCACCCACACCTTCCTGCACTGATATGCATAAGGGTTTTGGTTTTAGTTTTTATGAGAAAGGTCACCATACCATTATTCAATGTACCACTTGAAAACATAATGACCATAGTGGTATCGGCTTTCCCAAACCACCTACCAAACAGGCCCACATTGAACTCATTAAGGACACTAGATCTTCTACACCTTCTTCACCCACTCCACCTTCATCACCACCTTCACTGACGGAGTCAGTAGATCCTTAATCTATCCCCCCTCAAAAAAAAATTCATAAACACCATTTCCTTAGGGCCTTTGACTTATCAGCACAAGAGTGAGGCCCCTTCCACTCTTCCCTTCTTATATCCTAAAATGATTGATGACAATACACCTTCAATTAATGTTGTTCAATGTTAGGATGATGAATCCATACTCACCTACCTTGGTGTAGAAAACTCAAATATTCATCGATCATTACCTTCTGAGATGTAAACCATGTTAAATGAATCGACCATCGAGATTAACATTCATACTCATGACGACCCACACATCTTAAAGATCAGACAATATTTAGATGCTGCCGAATAGGAAGACGTCACTTCTTTTATCAAAGATCATAACCATGCTTTCACTTTGTCTTACATAGACATGCCCGATATTGACCCCACCATAGAGGTTCATAATATCGTAACCATTCTTGATGCCAAACCCATCAAACAAAAGCTGAGGAAAATGCACCCTTGCATTGCTCTTCTCGTCAAAGAAGAACTTCAATGCCTTCTTTCTGTTTCCTTCATCTTACCCATTGATTATCCTCATTGGATTTCTAACATTGTCCCTGTCACTAAAGCAACTAGGGGACTCTACATTTACATGGATTTCCATGACCTCAACCTAGCCTTCCTGAAAGATGACTTTCCCTTACTTGGTATTAACCAACTGGTTGACCTTACCACTGGCCATGAGATGTTATCACTCATGGATGGCTTCTCAGGTTATAACCAAATCCTACTGGCCCTAGAGGATCAACATAAAACCTCATTCATCACACCTTGGGGGACCTTCTGCTATCAAGTCATGCCTTTTGACCCTAAAAATCCTAGTGCCACATATCAGTGGGCTATGACTTAAATCTTCCATGACATCATGCATCACATATTGGAAGATTACGTGGATGATATCTTGGCTAAATCTAAATGCCACTTCGAGCACCTAACCATCCTAAAAACCATCTTTGACCACCTCATTAAATATTGCATCCTCCTTCAACCTAAGAATTCCATATTCGTGGTTCTCTTAGGAAAGCTCATGGGATTTATTGTTTCCCTCCATAGTATAGAAGTTGACCCTGCTAAAGTTAGGGCCCTTCTCGAAATGCCTCTACCTACTAACCTTAGACAACTTCATAGACTACAAGGTAAGTTGCAGTCCATTTACCATTTTATTTCCCAATTATCTTATCGATGTCAACCATTTCATCATCTTCTCAAGAAGGATGTCTCCTTTAAATGGGATGATGACTGTCAAAAAGATTTTGAGGCCTTAAACAAATACTTTCTCTAACCACCCGTAGTCATTCCACCTAAAAAATATCAACCTTTTTACCTATACATATCAGTTACTGATCATTCGTTGGGAGCCATGTTTGCTCATCGTGATGAACAACATAGGGAGCAAGCAGTTTATTACATAAGCCATACTCTTTTGGACTGTGAAACCTGATACACCCATCCTAAAAAACTTTTCTTAGCCTTAGTTTTCATTACCACCAAACTCCGTCATTACCTACTCAACTGCAAAACCTATGTTGTGACCAAGACCGACCCCTTACACTCCATGTACACTAAACCTTATCAAAATTAGTGGGCCACACAATGGCTTATGCTTTTAGCTGATCTTGACCTTGAATTCATTCATCAAAAGTCCATCAAGGGCCAAGCTATCACCGACCAATTGGATGACACACTTATTTTTGGGGATCAACCCTCTAATTTTTACTTTCTAGATGAGTCAATTGCTACCCTTTCCTTGGAGGAACCTCCTTACCAAATGACACTCTTTTTGGATGGTTCCAAGTGTTAGCGTGGGGGCGGGGCTGGTATTATCCTCATTCCTCTTGATGGTGAACTCATGCCTTTGTCTTTCAAATTAGATTTTGAATGTACCAACAATATTGCCAAATATGAAGTGCTCATAATAGGTCTCCAAGCCACCTATGCCCTAGATGTTAAATCAATCAACATCTTCGGTGATTCTCAATTGGTCGTAGACCAAGTCAATGGTATGTACTAATGTCGTAATTAGATACTTCGAAAGTATAAACATCATGTAGACATACTTTTGACCACCTTTGATCGTGACACCCTTAAAACTATCCCATGTACAACCAAAAAATTTGTAGATACCATGGCCTTCTTAGCTTCCCAAATACCCACTTCACCTACCGATTATACAATCTTTGTCACTGTACAATGACTCCAATCACCTTCTTATTTACCTCACGATGTTTACTTGATCAGAACGTGTTATTCTATAAAATTGGCAAGGGTAATTTTGTAGGTAACCATTACATAATTTTGTTTTAGTTTCCCATCGAGGTCCCTTAGCGTTCAGAATCGCATAAACTCCCTTTCCAGAGAATCTATTTTTTTGAACTTAGTCATTTCGGTCCTTTTTGGTTGGGTGCAGATTTTGTTCATGCAACATCAAATGTATGTGCACCCTCTTCTTTGCCTTTGGTGCACCCTCTATCGTGTCAACACTAAAATTTTTGAATCTCCAATCACGTTCATGAGCTCTCTCCTCAAGCCTCATGAGTTGAAAATGTCCTAGTTGGCAAAGCACACCTTTGTTGTTGTCAAAGCAGTTAAGAAATTATGGTATTACATCCTAAACTCTCATACAAAATTGTTGTTTCCTGACATAGCAGTCAACTCAATCTTAACTCAACAAGAGTTAGGGAGATTGAGAGGGAATTGGATTGCAAAGGTCCAAGAGTATGATCTAGATATAAAACCAACCAATCTGGTAAGAGGCAAGGGCCTATGTCAGCTTATGGCTAAAAAAAAGATTCATAAGACCTTGAAGAAAAGGATGATTGCATTGATGGGACACAAGGCTAGCTGGAGAAAGTTGATTCTCTGCCCACAGTTCTATTTGTTGCAACTAGTGATGAGTGGTATTCTAATATCACCTTCTTTCTCACTTACGATGAGTGCCCAACTCATCTAAATTCAAAAAAGAAGCGTACTATAAAGCTCAGAGCAGCCAGATATGTCTTCTGGGATCAGGGTCTATACAAGCGTGGGATTAATGGTATCTTCCTGTGATGCATTGACAAGCCGCAGCAGGTAAAGTTACTTGAGAGTTTCCATGACTCGGCCTGTGGTGGTCATTTTTCCTCCTCTGTGACAACACACAAGATCATCCAAGCTAGGTACTATTGGCCAACGCTATTTCAGGATACAACCACCTAGGTAGCAAAATGTGAGCTCTGCCAACAATTTCTTGGAAAACCCAAATTGCCTACTTTCCCCCTCAGGCAATGGGGAATTGAAGTTATCAGAGCACTAAATCCACAATCAAGTTATGGACATAGTTATGTCCTAACAATAGATTACTTCACCAAATGGGTGGAGGCCATACCTTTTAAGAATGCCAATTCTGAAGTTGTTTGTAACTTCATCAAGGAAAATATCATCGTGAGATTTGGCATTCCAAACAAGATCGTTGATGATAATACTTCCAACTTCTCCTCATGGGAAGTTATCAGTTTTTGTTATGAATATGGGATAACCTTGGTCCACACCATGGATTATTACCCCTAGGGAAGTGGTTAGGCAGAATCCAGTAATAAACAGTTAGTGACCATTATACTAAAGCTAGTTGATGAGAATCAGCGGTTGTGGCACAAGTCATTATATGACACTTTGTGGGCAGACCACATTACTCCAAAAAGGTCTCTTGGTATGTCACCTTTTCAAGTATTATATGGAATCGATGCTGAGCTCCCCATTTCTGTGGAAATTCCTGCTTTGCACTTGGCACGAGTGATCGAGGATGAAACTTTCCAAAATTCTCTTGAAAAAAGGATCATGTATCTAGCAGATCTTGAAGAAAAAAGGGTAAGAGTTTTCGACAGGATCACCGAACATCAGAATCAAGTCAAGAGGCTATTCGATAATAAGGCCAAGCAGAGAGAGTTCCAGGTAGGAGATCTCATCCTTTTATGGGACAAGTGAAGAGAGCCAAAAGGAATGCACATGAAATTTGATTCTCTGTGGAGAGGACCTTTTAAGATCAAGAAGCTCAATAGAGGTATTAACTTCTATCTCTCGTATCTAGAAGGAACTAATCTCCCGCTTCCCTATAGTGGGCAACATCTCAAAATATTCAGGAAGTAGAGCTTGCTCTCTTCTTTGTACAGTTTTCTTTATGTTGTGTGTTTTCTTTTTGTCATGTGTTTTATTTTGTCAGTTGCATGTTTTCCTTTTGTCATCACCCTTGTTTTTGACTCTGTAGCCCAATGGATAGGCACGTGTTGATCTAGGATTATCTACCTTTTGAGCTTCATTCAAAGATAGTCCCCAGAAAGAGCCAGTTGTTATCCTGTAAAATTGACAAGGGAAATTTTGTAGGTAACCATTCCATAATTTTTTTTTGGTTTCCCACCGAGGTCGCTCAATGTTTGGAATGGCATAAAATCCCTTTCCAGAGAATCTGGTTTTTCAAACTAAGTCATTTCAGACCTTTTTGGCTGGGAGAAGATTTTGTTCATGCAACATCAAATGTATGTGCGCCCTCTTCTATGCCTTTGGCGCACTTTCTATCATGTCAACACTAAGATTGTTGCACCTTTCTTTCCTATGCCAAAGGTGCATGCACCAACCTATCAACACTAAAAGTGTTGTGCCCCTGAACGGTGTGCCATGGTGCTAAGAAGATCATGTTGACAGACACAAATTCACGCCAAAGGGCGCAGGTAATTTCTTTTTGATGGATGCATAACAACGCTAAAGGGTGCAAATATTTTCCTGTTGACATGTGTTTTTGTGCGCCCTTTAAAAAAGTTGGTGGCGCATCTGACCTATCATTTTCATGTTTGAAAAACATGTGAAAATTTTATTCCTCTACACCTGTGAGCACTCCTCTAATCCTCATGTCACTTTACGTCATGTTCATGGACCCCATTTTGTTTCTTCCAGTCTATATATCTCCGGTAAGTTGTCCCTGCTTTTCTTGTGATATTTGTTTGTTGGTTTTCTGTGGTTGTGCTTGTTATAAAAAATAATAAATGAACCTAAGAGGCTTCCCCCAAACCAGCTTCACCCTCCTCCCAGATCTACTGGCCTAGGGGGCTTTGTCCCAAAAGTGATCCAAGAGCCTTTTTGCTCTATCCCCCTTCACTATCAAAATCATGTTAAAGAGGCCTGAAAACCGCAAACCAATCAAAAAGAAAGAAAACCTAAAAGTTATCAGTCCTGAGCCACGATTTTCCTTATGTGCAATTGCCATCCTTGTTGCATAAAACACATTCATGCCAAGAGGGTGCATTGTCCCTACCTGTAACACATCCTTCCTATGCCGTATAAAACTAAGAAAATCCTTACACATGGCGCAAGCACAATCCCACCTACATCAACACTGAATGTCTTGCAAGCTCTATCTACGCCATTGCAAAATCCCCTTGGCACACTTTGACTTAATGATGCATCCTTTAATGTTGCGCCCCTTGGTGAACAAAAAGGTTCTGTAACATGTTCCATACCTGTGCCATTAGCGCATCCTTCTTCCGTGCAACACCAAAATTATTTGTGCCCAGTTTAAACCTTACACAATGGCACAAGCACAAATCCTTCTACAACAACACTGATGTTATGTCCTGCACCCTACACCTTTTGGCATTGTTTTCTTCCTTGTGACACTCTACATCAGTGTGCCATACTTTATTGACCCTGCAGCCTGTAGTATAGCTGTGCCCTTTGCCTAGAAGCATCTAAATTGCTAACTCCTCATTCTATAAAACCTTGATGGATAATCTAATAGCTAACATGGCTCTTCTGCATTGGACTTCACTCCTTCTTATAGGTTAGCAACTGAACTCAAATTTGCATATGTCTACATCAAGTAAAAGGCCAACCAAGTCAAAGGGCAAGGCCAAACTCATAGAGGAAGAACTGAAATACAAGTATCAAAGGGTCAAGATGCCAGAATCCCATGCGGAATGTGACTTATATATTAGAGATTCTAAGCTTGGCCATATAGACATGGAATATTTTTGGGCTAGAACCAGAAGGGTCACAGATAGTCCATGGATGGAAAAAATAGTGGGCAGTGGTCTACACTTTGATGGGGGGATCCCCGTTAGCGTGGTGAATAATGAGTTCATGATGGTGGTGGCCCGCTACTATAACAAAAACACAAGGTGTGTCAAGAACGAGAAGGGTGAGGTTATAATCAACCTCACTGCCCAGCACTTCGAGATCATGCTGGGTATCCCCAACCACCGGCACTTTTTGGCTGTAAGTCAGGAAGACTGCATTAAGGCATGGGAAAAAAATGAAGACAAATGCATGTAGTTAATGAATGAGGTATACCTGAAGAATAAAAAGGTAATAACCAGGTGGCCCAAGGTTATTCATCGCAGCGACTTTTTGGAGGAGCTGAACAACACCATTACCTTCCTGAATAGGGTTTTTGGGCTTCCCGACACCCATTACTTCCACAAGTGGATGCTCAGGTATCTAGAAACAATGAACAAAAATGTGCCTAATCAACATTTTAAATGGGCAAAAATCATCAGTAGCACCATTTCTGAGAAGCTCCAACAACTCACAACAACGGGGAGGTTCTACATGAACTCCTATGTGGTCTACATTGTTGCCTCTAAGAGAGATTATTCGACACTGAGCCGATGTGGGGTATGGCTCTAGGTAAAAATATATGAATATTATCAAGAATTAAGACTGAAAAAAAACATTCAGCAGTTCACCAAGATCAATGATGCCTTCTTCTACAACATCATCTGCCTTATGAGGCCCAATATGACTCATGGTCAGATGACCAAGAGCATAGTAACTGTAACGGAAAATCGGGGGGCATTGTTTACAAAATTCCCCACTTTTACGTATTTTAAAGAAGCCAACTTCTTAGGGGAGCGCACCAAGTTACCAAGGTATGTAGGCCCTAAGTTGATCTTGTTGGAGCTATCTAGACAACTCAAAACATATCACGAGAGGTGCCTAAAGAGAAATAAGGGTGGAACTCCATTCCCCCTCACAGTGGGAAGGTATACATGTAATTCTCACACCAAGGCCTGTGAAATGTTTGCAGAACTCGAGCTGCTCAACCTAAAGCACAATTTCCAGGAAAGGCTGACCTTTGATCCACAAAATTACCTCCCAAAGGAAAAACTCGATCTGATCCATGTTCCACAGATTGAGCACATCTACATCGACCTGTAGCACGAGGTCGAACTCAGGAGAAAGGATCACTCCCGTCTCACCCTGGCAGAAATTATTCAATATGGCATGGCCATTCTTCCAAAAGGTTTCCAAATGACTGATAGAAGTTGATCATGTATATTTAGATACTGACGGGGACAACTAGCCATTTTCCAAAATAGACAAAACAAGGGCACCTCAGACTATTGAGGAGAGGGTAAAGGGCACCTTGTAGTGCATAGAAAATTGGTGTAGATTTAATGGTCTCATTTACCTTGGGGTGGACTTCACCATGTCTCCTTTGGGCTATACACTTGCCAGGATGAAGAATTTAAAAAAGGGCAAAGGAAAAGACAAAGAGGGAGGATCAAGAAATGCTCAAGAAGAAGCTCTTGGGAGCCCTCCCTCTGCCGCACAGGAACAGGTTGTAACCCTAGTATCTCCAGAGGAAGAAGCGGTAGAAAGTGTTCCAACAGGCACATCGACTTAGGATGTTGCCACTGCTATAACCATTAAGGTTTCAACTATCCCTTCTCCCACTCCTCCTTCCCCTCCTCACATCACCCAAGAAACCATTCCTTTGGTTTGGTCTTCTCCCCCATATTCTACTATTCCCCTTTCCTCTTCTTCCATCTTGTCTTCCATTGCGGACCTGTCCCCCAGTATTTCATCCCTCATCTCTCAGCTCCCTTTCACCCCCATAGTTTCCTCTCCTGCATTAACTGCTACCCCTATCAGTGTTGGACGTTCGGCTTCTTTATCAATGCCACCACCAAGCCTATCAACCCATTTCCCTGAGTACACTGTAGTTTCTCCTTCTTATTCCTCCATTCCTTATTCTCCCTTAAGTCCAACATGGATCTCCCAACACCTGAGCCAACATAAGAGGAAAGTCCCCATTGCACCTATGGACTTCTCCATCATACCATAAAAAGGGTCTAAGAATCAAAAGCCAATAACCCGCTTCTCTTAAAGTGCATTAGGAGAAAGAGTAATGGAGATCGTGTATCCCGATCCCACAAAGGATAAGAAGGATCTATCTCCTATAGATTATACAGTGATGCAGGTCATAATGGGAATGTGATCCAAGAGCCTTCAAGGAGAGGCCCTATCTGTAGTGGATTCCCTTTGTAATAAGCTTCAGGAAGTAAAGGAAGAGAAGAGGATACTAAAAGAGAAATAAAAAACATCTTCTCCAAGCCCTGCAAAAAATGGGCAGTGCACCTCCTACTACCACCACTGAGACTCCTGAGGCCCTTAGTCAGGATAAGATAAATGAATATCCCATGATTGGTGAACAAGGCATGGTAGTATCCACCTGGAGAGACCAAGTCCTCAAAGATAGTGAGGAAGTAATTATCATGTTCACCGAGTTATATTAGATCATTGGTCAGGCGAACAAGGAACTCCAAGAGATTGCAGGACCTATCTTCGAAGAGTTGGACCATGCTAGATTACAACATGAGACATTCCAGAAGATTCTTGATTGTTGAGTTGATGATTTAGTTAAATTTGGCATCTTCGATCACCCCAGAGCACCCAAAAAAGTTCTTACTGCTTTGTACTACCAGGTTAATCAAATGGAATTTGTCCTGGAGAAGATTGACAAGGTCAAAGAGGAAGCCCTAGATGCTATACATCAGATGGAGAAAATTGACCTAATAATTTCTCCAGGCTTTCTCACTCCATAATTCACCTTGAGGAAGGCAGATGAAACTATTTGAATCTTCAAAGAGATCGTCTCACAAGGGTTAGGGCCAGAAGCTACTTTTGATGTTGAATCCATCAACAACCTTCTGGCCTACCGTGACTTTGTGGGATACCTAATGGAAGCAGGTAATGAATAATTTAAGCTCTCTAAAAAACTTAGAGATGAATGGGAGACTTGTGAAGTCATCGGCAATCACACCAAGGGTACTACATAGGATCAACTCCAACTGATGATCAGCAAATTCATGGAGTACCGGGACCAATTCCACATTGCCTCTCCTGAGTAGAAGCAGGGTACTCCTTTCTAGCCGCGAGACGAAGACGAATGGACTTCCTCTTATTGGATTTATTTTTGTAATGTTTACAAGTATGTTGGCACAAATGATGACATCATCCATGTTGCACCATGGGATGTTGTTATCCACCAAGTTGCCCAAAGTCAACAGTTGATTTTTAGATATTTTGTATTTAGTTGTTGGTTTCTTTTTTCCTTCTCTCTCCTTCTCCTTTTATAAATACTAGAATATTTGTTGTATTCAAGGGGTGGACATTTTTTAGATGAAAAATAGAAGTGGGAAGAAAAGGCTTTGTACTTTTTAACACAAGAAAATATTAATACAATATTGAGACTTTGTGCTGAATATCTGTGTTATGCATCAGACCTTTCTTATGTTAGATCTGTATGTTTGTTTTGTTGGATATATCTCTAGTTTTTTTGTCATTTGTTCATCATTATTGCTTTGCTTGTTTATGTAAGTAGGTTTGGCTCCATTTGTTACCAATCCCAAAACATAAACCCTCTGACCTTTTTGCTTTGGAATTCATTTCTTTTCTCCCTTCAGATCTATTTTATCTTCATCTTTCCCTTCATTTGTTTCTTTTCGCAATTGGAAACACCTCTACTTGGATGAGATCCCAAATTCCCGAAGGAAGAATATTGTGAGACTTACATAGATTCCTACTGGTAGAATAGTAATAAACCAGTTTTGCTTTGTTGTCTCAAAGAGGGGCTATGCCCTATGCACTGTTGGCTCATCTATCCATAGATCTGCTCTCACGACAGATTTTCGGACCAATAGTTTTTTGGTGACTCTACTGGGGATCGAAACAGATCTATGGTTGTGGTAACTAAGAAAATTGATAAAACTACAAGAATTCACTACCTGTTTGCAAATCATAACTTTTTGCTTAAAATCCAAATTTTTTGCAAAAGTGCTCCAAACTATTTTTTTTTCATAGATCCATAGATCTGGACTAGTTAGAGATCTTTAGTTCGCTGAGTTTTTACAAAAACCCGTATTTTTCCGTAGATCTGAGAATCTGACAGTTTACAAAAATTTCAAAACCCTCGCTAAAAACTCAAGTCTAAGATGCAAAAATCAGCTTACTAAGTTAACCATCATTTTATCCTCGCTGATCTTTGTCATTAAACCACAATTGATTTTCGCAAGGAGGATAAAATTAAATATTTAGAAAAGTACATGCGGCTGATTTTTGCTTTAAAAAATTAGAAAATCAACAAGTACAGCCAAATTTTTTTTTAATCTTCTCCAAAATATTACATATCTAAAAGATACACTGGCAAGTGAACCATTTACTTATAGCAGGAGAGCTCATGGAGAAGCTGATCCTACTTTCGATCTACTTCAAAGGCACAACTTCAATGTTACACTAGCATGCTTCTTGTTGCTAAGTTCAGCTGATCGATCAACAAGAAGTCTCCCCCCCCCGCCCCATGAAGGAATCATTTTTCACAAGGAGCATCTGCCTCCCTTTGCAGTGTCTCGTTATTCAGTGGAACCGCACTTCCAACTCACATTCCTTTTCCAGCTTTCCAAATGGCAGTACCATGGGGAAACGTTATCGGCCCTCTTGCTTTGCTGCATCCTATTCACGTTCTCCCTCATGGAAACTGAAATAATTTCCAAAATTTGATGGAAGTGGAAACCATAGTATGGATTCACATATATCTACTTTCATCATGTCATGCAGCATCCTAGATGTGACCCATGAAGATGTGTCAGTTCGCCTCTTTTTAGAGACCTTGCAAGGACCCACGGTGGAGTGGTTCCAACATTTACTAGCCGGATCTATCACTAGTTGGGCCACATTACGGATTGCATTCGAAGAAAGGTATAAGCCTTCAGAGGATGTGTTCACATTACTATCAAAGATCACTCACCTGAAGAAGGAAGTCAATGAAACCATGCGCAATTTCATCACTCATTTCAACTCATTAACCGTGTGTCACCTGCCATGCTACTAATGCCAGAAAATTAGAAGTGTTTCTTCATGAACGCCATGAGATCGAAAGTGATTTTCTTACTCTTACAAGAACAAGTCACTACTCTGGTTCTTGCTCAAGCCACTGCCATTTGAATAGAAGATAACTTGCTCATATCTGGTGAATAAAAATGAGAACTATCCAAGCTGAAAGTTTTAACTCCTTCTCAAGTCACTTCATCAAATACGACATTCCAGAAGATGGAAAATGACTTGCTCTTGTTAAAGAAGCAGCTAGCTCAAGCTTCCCCCAGCTTTTCATATCGGGATATCCCATGAAGAAATTTCACTTCCAACAATGTCCCATAAAATATGTGTTTACCCACAATTGCTCTGCATTTGGCACTCGAGGCTCCTTTGGTCAATGTCCTAGTTGAGATTGAGGAAGAGGAGAAAAATTATGAATAACCTTCACCCCAAGATGAATACAATCAAGATTTCGGTGAACCAGCTAGCAAGTCTATGATCAGGTATATGGAATTTGATGAGGAGGAATATGATGAAGAAGAGGGTACCCAAGGATATGCAAGCGGGTAATCATATGATGTTTTCACCCGCTCTCAAGGAAAAGAGGTAAAGGATGTTGCCAGGATAAAGAAAGAAAAGATCATGTCAAACACACCTCCAACCATTGTAAAAAGAGGTAATCCTCTTCCTGCTCAACCTCCTATTAAGTCTTTTACGAAGAAATCTTTTTCCCCTATCTCCCCTCCAAATTAGCCTTCTTCTATTCCCATAAAGACCAGTAATCATACCCCACCATCACGAAATGAGGAGCTCATTCCTTCATCAATGCAACCCTTGTCTGCATTCAACATAATCAATCATGCTAAAAAGACCAAGATCCAAATGTCTGAAGCTGAGTATATTCCGTCAAACCCCGAACAACTTGTAAGATTGACCAAATATATTCAAATCCAAGCTATCATAACTTCTCAAGTCTCCCCAAATGGAATCCTTTCCACTCCTCATGCATCTCGCATTAATGTTACCTTGACTTCCATGTCAGGAACAATTAAACCCTTTTATCTCTCCCTCCTAATCAATGGTTACAAGCTAAGAAACTGCATAATTGATTCTAGGGCTTCTGATAATGTCATGCTGGAAAAATTTTCCCATGCTTTGGGCCTCACTCTTACCAAGCCTTTTGGTAGATGTTACTCTTTGGAAACCAAACATGTTCCATTTATCGGTCAGATCAAAGACACACAATTTTCCTTTGCGGCATTCCCAGAGAAAAGAGTAAAGATGACCATCCTCATTTCCAATATCCCTACAGCATATGGAATTATACTAGGAAGGATATTTTACAAAGAGGTTGGTGGAGAGATGTATATGGACTGGTCCAAATCCAGAATCCCCGTCAAAGGTGTAATGCAGACATTGGAGCCTGAATAACAAGAGAAGTACTTGGTCACCAATTCTAACAACCCCCAAGCCCAAATTCTCTTCGAATCATTGGGGATGGGGAATTACTTCTTATCTATGGAGTCTAAAAAAATGGACGTCCTTTTCTAGGAAGAAGACCTTAACAAAATATGGACGCTGCAGTTTGATGGTAGTTGTGCAACCAGAGGATGCGGTGCTAGAGTTGTGCTAATATCTCCTGAGGAGGAGATTTTTCCTATCTCTTTCAAGTTGCAGTTTTTCAACATGAATAATACTGCTGAGTATGAATCTTTGCTACTTGGCATGCAATCTACAAAAGAAAGAGGAATCAAGAACCTAAAAGTGTAAGGTGATGCTAAGCTGGTCATGAATCAAGTAAAAAGGATATATCAAGTGAAGAATGAAAGGCTCAAGCATTACCACAATGCGGTATGGGACAACATGAAGGAGTTTGATGATTTTTCAATTAAAGTCATTTCAAGAGCTCAGAACGATATGGCCAATTCATTGGCCGTCTCAACTTCTCTCATGTTTCCTTACCCAGGATTGAAAATAGACACATATAACATTGAAGTAGTCTTCCACGCAAGCGTGCCAGATAATTCTCAGCACTAGCAGGTATTCAATGATGACAATCAACTTATTACCTTTTTGGAGAATGCCAAAAAATTTAGTGAGCTTCATTTTGAAGGATCTACTTCTGCATGTCATGAATCTGTCACTGGTCAAGAAAATGAATCAAAAGGAGGTGACGGAATATGCCAACTCAAAGGAAATAAAATCCCAAAAGGTTTGGTCTCTCTAGAATGTTTGTTCGACAGACATGATCATTTTGTTAGGAAGAAAAGGAAAGATAATGCTAACTCCTCTCTAGAAACCGAGCCGATCAATCTAGGTACTGCGGAGCATCCACAGTTTGTAAACATCAAGAGGTGTTGCACACCCGAAGAAAAGTGAAAATTTGTCAAATTGCTGAAGAAATATATGGATGTATTTGCATGGTCTTATGCTGATCTAAAGTCTTTCAAGCCGAAGGACGTCTAGCATGATATCTCGTTAAGGGAATATGTCAAACCCTTTTGCCAGAAACAGAGGCATTATAATCCTAAGATCTCAAGTACCATTCAAGCTGAAATACAGAAGATGCTGGATGCAAGGATCATTTTTCCTATCCACCACAATACTTGGGTCACAAACATTTTTCCAGTACCTAATAAAAATGGTGAGATACACATATGCGTAGATTTTCACAACCTAAATTAGGTGTCCTTGAAGGATAATTACCCGCTTCCCATAATGGACCAGGTTCTACAGATAGTAACTGATTCAAAAATGTTGTCCATGTTTGACAATTTTTCAGGCTACAATCATATTGAAATCTCACCTGAAGATCAATTCAAAACAACATTCACTACTCCCTGGGGCACATTCACCTATAGTAGAATGCCTTTTGGTTTGACCAACGCTAGTGCCACCTTTCAGCAAGCAATGGAATTTGCATTCAAAGGTATGAAGGGAAAGGTTATCGTAGTTTATTTAGATGACTTGACAGTGTTCTCTAAATGGTGAAGCGATCATTGTAATCATTTGGAGCAAGTATTAATTGGATGCTGAGAACACGATATCTCCCTGAATTTGAAAAAGTCTATTTTTGGGGTCACTGAAGGAAAGTTGCTGGGGCACGTTGTAAGCAAGAAGGGTAAAAAACTAGATGCCGAAAGGGTTAGGGCTATTCAAAGCCTTACTTTACCCACAAGCAAGACCGAAATTCACTCTTTCTTTGGAAAAGTGAATTTTCTTAGGTGCTTCGTTCCTGAATTTGCTGGTTTCGCTCGGAATGTTTCGGCTTCTGGGAATAGAGTTGCTTCTATCCTTTCATTCCTTTTAGAAACAGATAAGGGTTAGGGCTAGGAGGAATACCTGTTGAATGTCGAGATGGTGTGCGCGTACCGTAGAGAAAGATCAGGCTGACTGCGAAGAACTCCTTTTTGTCTTGGAAGGACTACCTGCAAATAAGAACACAAGACCACAAGATTTTGATTAGACAATAAATGAGGAAACTGCCTTGGGCCCAGGAAATATAAAACTTCCTTTCGAAGGTGGTCAGTTTCCCTGCTAATATGAATTAACACCAAAGACTGTAAAATATCAATTAAGTTGCTTTGTTGAAACAGGTAGGGGAAAGGCTGATTTCTGGTTTTGAACCACAATAACCGATGCCGGTTACTGATAACCGATATCGGTAGGGTCTAGGATCTGTGGGTTAGTTGTGTTGTGGGGTGGTTGTTGTTGTAGGGTAGCTGTGTTGTTTGTAAGGCTAGTATATGGGTGATATTAGGTAATGAGGTGATGAGAAGTAAATGAAGGATAGTTAGATGCAATATGTTGCCGGGGGTAGTGGATCTAGGAATGGATTTGTGAGGACTGTGATTCAAAAGTCTAAGAAGTATTATTAAAAGGACATGCAAGATGTAACTTACTGGTTATTGACGAAGATGCAGGTCCAAGAACTCTGATGACAAAGGCAGAACTGAGGTAGGATGGCCTGACACACAGAAGATGAGATATCTCCCTCCCGATGATCAGCTGAGTATCACAGGGCTCTGGTATCCAGTTGCAGTCTTGGGCTTGATCTCCTTTGCTGCAAACTCTTCTTGTCTCTTCACTTGTCTCTACTCAGCCAAGTAAAGATCCGGATTCTCTTGATCGCTCCTGATGCTCTCTCTCGATCCAAAAATCCTTCGACCTCTGTTTTTGGTTTGGGGAGCCCATTTACAGGGAACTGATGGTGGTTACGTAACCGACAGCGGTCGAGTAGGAACCGGTATCGGTAAGGAAAAAGTAGGCTATTTTTAGTAAAATAGCCCACTTTCCCTGCTTTTCTCCCGAGAGATTAGTTGCGGGCTTGGTCAAGTGACTAGAAGGTCGGTTTTGGGTGCGAGAAAGGGGTCATTAGTCATGGGTGTAGGTGTGGACCAAGTTATAGGTCTTAATTAGGTTAGTTTAGGGTTAGGACTAGGTCATGATGAGGTGGCAAAATGAGGTGGCAGGTAAGGTGATGTGGATTTATCAATTACAAGGTAATTAATAAATAATTGTGTAAGGTTTAGGTGATGAGGTTAGGTTTCGAAATGAGATGAGGGTCACAAGGGGTCGTAAGACACAAATTTGGTGTCTACATTAGCCCCTTATTGTCGTGTAGCTTGTTTTGTAAAGCTGCACGGACAATAATATGAAGTGGTTTCTCCTGTTAAGGGTATAGGTAATCCCCCTCAAATCTATCACAGATTGAGAGAACTTGAAATCAGGGATAGGGTTGATAAAGGGTAAATGGTGTAGAGATGATGAGGAGAAGGTGGGGTAAGTCCAAGGAAGCAGACGCACGTTGAAATGCAATAGTGCGACTAGGGTACATGATTTGACGAGCAAACCAGCAATGCATAGGCAAAGGTCGATAGTTTATCCAAACAAGGGTGATATAATCCTAGTATCCAAGGCATAGGAAGTAGCTCCAGGGTATATAACAGGTAAGGTACAGGAACGTTTAGGCATGTTCGGCAGTACCAAATGGTTGGTTTGGTTGAGATAAACGTCACGGTCTAGGTCTAGGCAAAGTTGGTCGACAGATCAAGTCAGGGACCCTAATCATGCTAAAACACGAACATGTGAGCTCGATGGAACAAAAAGCTACATGATGGGTGGATAAAAGTGTATGTTGTTGATGTTGGGTAAGGTATTGAAGTGATACGGCCATGGGTCGGGCCAAGTTGTTGGGTTACGGCCTTGGGTCGGGCCGGATGGGTAGGGTGAGGCCTGGGGTCGGGCCGGATGGTTAGGGTGAGGCTTTGGGTCAGGCCGGATAGGTAGGTTGAGGCCTTGGGTCGGGCCGGATGGTTAGGGTGAGGCCTTGGGTCGGGCCGGATAGGTAGGTTGAGGCCTTGGGTCGGGCCAAGTTGTTGGGTTGCGGCCTTGGGTCGGGCCAAATGGTTAGGGTGAGGCCTTGGGTCGGGCCGGATAGGTAGGTTGAGGCCTTGGGTCGGGCCAAGTTGTTGGGTGGCGGCCTTGGGTTGGGCCAAATGGTTAGGGTGAGGCCTTGGGTCGGGCCAAATGGTTAGGGTGAGGCCTTGGGTCAGGCCGGATAGGTAGGTTGAGGCCTTGGGTCGGGCCAAGTTGTTGGGTTGTGGCCTTGGGTCAGGCCAAATGGTTAGGGTGAGGCCTTGGGTCGGGCCGGATAGGTAGGTTGAGGCCTTGGGTCGGGCCAAATGGTTAGGTTGAGGCCTTGGGTCGGGCGGCAAATGGGTTCGGGCCAAATGGTGGATATAGGTGAGGCCTTGGGTCAGGCCGGAAGGGCGAAGGTAATATAGGTGATGTTGGGAGGCCTTAGGGGTTTAGCCAAATAGGGTTAGAAAGTTGGGTGAATAAAGACAAAACTGATATCGGTTAGCTATGACCAGTACCAATTAGGGTGAACCGATGCCGGTTCCTTAGGGCATGCTTGGGTTGGGCTAAATGGTTAGGGTGAGGCCTTGGGTCGGGCCGGATAGGTGAACAAATGGTGTTCAGCAAAGGTGGATATAGGCGATGTTGGGAGAAAGGGCGATTAGTAAATAGGGGCAGAAAGTTGGGTGAATAAAGACAAAACCGATATCGGTTAGCTATGACCGGTACCGGTTAGGTAACCGATGCCGGTTCCTTAGGGCATGATTTGACCGGTGTCGGTTCTATGTTAAAAACCTATAAAAAGAAAAATACGGCCTGTCATTGTCACATTTCTAATTTGAAAACCGATTTGGGGTGTCTGAGGTGGAATAGTGATATTGGTGCATTTGTTGGCTGAGGTGGCACTAGTTGAGTGGAGAAGTGAGTTGATTGGTGGGCCCGAGTGAGTAGCAGGCAACAGTTGATTGGTAGAGGACCCAGCAAAGCAGAGTTTGAGCCATGGCACAGCCAGGAGGAGCAGGAGGTGCTGGACCAGCTGGACCACCACCACCTATCCCACCACGACGACATGTCGATGTACCGGTAGGTTCGAAACCCTTCATTATGTGAATTTAATGGTATTATGCTGTATTTGGGATTCAGGTAGGAATCTTAGATTTGGAGAAAATAATGAATAAATGGAAGTTATATGAAAAGAGGAAAGGGTAGATAGGCTAAATAGGCCAAGGCGGTTGGGTGGGTAGGTTTTTAGGGTGTTTGGGTGGGTATGTAGGGAGAAATAGGAAAAAAAAAATGAATTGGGTAGCCTGCGTGGGTTCGGCTCGGTAATTTTACAGCGACCGATGTCGGTCACTAAGCGACCGGCATCGGTCCAAAAAATCTAGGGGCAGGGTTGATCAGTGGTGACCGGTGTCGGTCGGTAGTTGACCGGCGTCGGTGGAGAGGAGACCGGGGTCGGTTATGGGTGACCGGTACCGGTTCGTAGTGATTTGTAGTTATTTTGGTTGGTTTGGGTTATGTTTTGGTGTTGAATTGTTGGTTGTGGTTTAGGTGTTGTGAGTATGGTTTTGGGATGGGGTAGGGGTGTTTTGGTATGATTTAAGTTGTGTCGATTGTTGGATTTGGTTGTTTGGGTATCGTTTCGGTTTCGTGGTAGTATGATGTGGGTTGTTTGTTTGGGTGTGAAGAGGGAGGGGGATATTGTAGAAGATAGGTGGGTAGAGGGGTGTGTTAGAGAGTCGGGGTGTGGTCGGGGGGATAAAAGGGGGTATAGAGGGTAAAGTAGATGTTGTGATAAAGAGTAGGGCTAATGTAGTGGGTTAGTTTTGCAGGCACGTCAGCAGCTGACGATGTGGGACAGGATGCCCCCACTGTTGAGCCGGATGTGACCACATGTGTTCGCAGCACACTGGGCTATCATGCATGAGGTGGGACTCGGCGGAGTCCAGCGATACAAAGTGATCAACAGAGATCATAGTTTGATGGTTGCCCTCATCGAGAGATGGGATCCAACGACCAATGTGTTCCATCTCCCGACTGGAGAGATGACCATCACATTGGAGGATGTGTATCGCATCCTTCGATTACCTATCGATGGAGAGGCAGTCTTTCAGGTGGATGCAGAGACAGCCATGGACAGCATCCTACAGGTTTTTGGGGATGCAGCCGCGCTATTGACATATCACAGTGCGAGTATCGGGTATGGGGATATGTACCGTGCGCACCGACATGAGACACGGCTTGCCGTGTTGATGATGATCCGGATCACCTGCTTCGCCCTCCCAGACTCAGAGGGAGGCCGCTTTCCACGGGCACTGATGGGGGTGCTACATGAGATGGTGGAGGAGCACACATGTTATGCTTGGGCACCAGTATACCTGGTGCAGTTATATAGAGAGCTGTGGGGCTATCGCCGGATGAGGCAATTTGGGATTTGTTCGACATTTTTGCTTCACTGTTGGGCATATGAGCACATCATATGCATTAGACCAGTAGGATTACCCCAGCAGCCAGGGCCACAGGTCATATATAGATACAGCTTTCAGAGGTGGTTGGGGGTCGTGGGCCAGCCACGAGCAGTGCTTGCAGGGCGGGACGTCGCTTATTACAGGCATTTATTAGAGGGCCTGACAGCGGCAGATATTGTATGGAGACCGTATAGAGGTCATCACCCCCGTGGAGGAGCCCGAGGACAGTTGCAGTGGATCCAGTACACATTCTGGATAGCGGGACGGAGGCCGGGAGAGTATGAGAGGATACCCCTGGAGAGGGTATGCAGGCAGATGGGGCTACGACAGGATGAGCCCCCTCGCTTCCCTCAGTACCGGAGGGATGATGTAGAGGCCCCACTGCCTGCACCACAGCCCGTGGATCTAGATTGGGTTACTGAGAGGCTGGCAGATGACACTGTAGATGATGCTGGCTGTACGGGAGCATATATGGTTTGGTGGGCTGGTCAGAGAGCAGCGAGGGTAGCACAGCCTGCATAGCCAGACTTGGCAGCGGTGATAGCAGAGCGAGATCATCTTAGGGGTCAGGTGTAGCTATTACAGGGGCAGCTGGCTACTGCATAGGCACAGATAGGTGTTTTACAGGGGCAGCTAGCCCAGGCTCAGGTACAGGCACAGGCTCAGGTACAGGCACAGGCACCAGCCGCAGCACCATCAGTGGCACCGGCACAGCCGCAGGTACAGGTACCACCACAGCCACAGGCACCACCAGCGGCACCAGCACAGGCACCGGCACAGCCGCAGGGGGCACTGGTAGTAGGAGTCAGGGGACCAGCCCCAGCACCTACGGTGGCTCGGGATCATTATATGGAGGCTAGAGCGGAGGCCCGGTATTATCAGGATATTCTTGATGGTACCGGGGCTGATTATCAGCCATATGTGGCACATAGAGCAGAGACCTCTCGGAGCCAGAGGTCTCAGGGAGGTGCAGCCACAGCTGGTGGGTCTGTCATAGGCAGGAGGCGAGAGGCAGGACAGGGACCAGCAGGCAGACAGGCAGAGGGAGGTGGAGAGAGCTGAGGGGTCCCTGCACTTTTTGTATATTGGACATGGGCACCGGTCTGTGAACTGGTTGTGTTGATAGAGGCCTGCGTGCCTACATATTATTCATTTATTCATTCATTTATTTATTATACCGGCCTGCGAGCCGAGTACGGGTTGTACAGTTGATACCGGCCTGCGAGCCGAGTCTGTTTTTGATATGAGAGACCGGCCTGCGAGCCATGTTGAGGTTTTTGACGGTTATTGCAGCCTGCGCGCCGGCTTTGTTGTATTATGAGATCACAGAGGTCCCGATGCAGGGCACATTGTATATTTGAAACCTTGTATATATATATATATATATAGATATGATGTTTTGATCCACATGCTGTGTTTAAAAATGCGTTAAATGTTTTGTCGATGGTTTGTGATATTTGATGTATGATGAGTTGGATTTACATGGTGTTATATATTAATGATGTTGATGTCTTTTGTTGATGGGATGTATGTAGATATAAATGATGAGTTTAATTGACATGTTGTATTATGAAATGTTGTATGTTTTGTCGCTGATTTTATGAAAATGTATGTATGTAGCTGTTAAGTTGGATCCAAATGGTATATAGATTAATGGTTTTTGATATCGTTTGTTGATGATTTGTTTGTTTTGGTAATGTAGATAGATGATATGGATGAAATCGTAATGAGATGTGGATTTGATGAAAAGATTATAGCTATCGGTGTTGGTATGCAGGAAAAAGAGGCGGGCGCCTCCAAAAATTAGATAAAAAATAAAGAAAAGGACTATGTTTTGAAAAAGGTGGGTATGTGACTGACGTCGGTTAGCTAACCGATGTCGGTATAGTATAGACCGATATCGGTTAGGTAACTGATACCGGTTATTCCAAAATGAGATTTTTCTAAAAATAGAAAAGCGTAGGTGGCAACTGAAGTTCTTATTTTGAGAGGCATGCAAGATGTTAAATACGCGAATGCGACGCTGTTTTAACGACTGAGACAAGTAATTGCATGAGAGATTTGAGTGATAAGGAGGAAAGAGACAGGTAACGTGATTGTGGGCTGAGATCAAGAAGACAGAAATCCAAGCTATATTTGAAGAGGGTGGTGAGCATGGCTGAACGAGGAGAAGCATCCAGCAGGCATGGACGAGAGGGAAGACAAGTTCCACCGCAAGCTGCTGCAGCCCAAGAGGTAAACGATTTGGTTGTAATTTGGTGTTTGCATGTTTTGTGAATAGGAGGAGGGAGATTAAGTGGGTAGATATGAGAAAGAAAACGTGATAGCAAGGGTTATAGGTGAGGTGAGTGTTATGGGGTAGGTAATCAGGGGTTTTGGGTATGTCTGTGTATACAGAGAGGAATAAACGATCAATTTATTGTCGTAGGTGGTTGTTTAGGCAAGGTGTATGTAATTGACAGTGACCGATAGCGGTTAGGGATAACCGGTATCGGTTACTGAACCAGTACCGGTTATTTATAACCGATACCGGTTACTGGAGGAATTTCCAGAATGTGAGAAAAAAAACTTTAGGGATTCGATGGATTGAATGGTTATTTGTTGTTGTGATGTATGCAGGCAGAGGCAGGGCCGAGGATGAATGATAGTGTACCAGCGCTGTTGTCACGAATCCGAGCGGATGTAACACCAGCTGAATGGACATTGATAAATCGTTTGGGGTTAAGTGGAATCCGCTATTATTCACGAATCACACATAACCATGCTATGTTGCAGGCGTTGATTGAAAGATGGAATCCAGAGAAGAATACCTTCTATCTGCCAACAGGGGAGATGACAGTAACATTGGAAGATGTGTTCCGTATTTTGAGACTCCCTATTATAGGAAAACCAGTATATCAGGCATTACCTAGCGCGGCGCGGGGAGTGATAACAGCAGTATTTGGTCCATACGCACGAGATTTGACACAGCGAGGTTTGACATTCACATATGGGATAATGTATGCAGCACACCCTGAGGAGACAAGGTTAGCAGTGATATTAATGATAGCGGTAGGGTATTATGCATTACCGAGGGCGGATGGGGGAAGATTTCCAAAGGCATTGATGTGTGTTATTTGGGAGATGATAGAAAGGAACGTGACTTTTGCATGGGCACCTGCATATTTGGCGGAGTTATACAGGGGTTTATGGGCTTGTAGGTGAAATCACAGGACGACACTGGATTGTTCATACTTATTACACTGTTGGGCCTATGAGCACATTGTTTGTGTGCGACCAATAGGCCGACCCATCCAGTCAGGAGAGACCAGAGTACAGAGGTTGGGATTCAGACGATGGGTCCAGTCAGAACAAGAGGTAAGATCCCATGTCGTGACGGGTGACATTGAGTATTACAGGCAGGTATGGGAGAGGGTGACGATTGCGGATATCTGTTGGAGGCCTTACGGGAACTATATGGTAACAGAGAACATAGCTGAGGAGTTGAGGGGTGTAGAGCGATTGAGGTGGATCGCAGGGCACAGACCAGGTGAGTATGAGAGGATTCCTCTAGATCACGTGCGGTGACAATTTGGATTTGTGCAGGATATACCCCTGGCTTATAGACCATATATGAGGATCGACGCTGAGGCAGCATTCTCACCTCCCCGGCCAACACCTCCAGAAGGGCCAGAGGAGATAGCAGCCGATCGCAGGGTAATGGATGCAGGAACGACAGAGGCCTATAGGTTATGGTGGGTAGCAGAGCTGCGAGGTGTACGTGATCGCCCTGACATAGCTGTGATTACAGCGGAGAGAGATCGTCTGCAGAGTTTAGTTCATCAGCTCCAAACGCAGATGAATGAGACAAGAGGATTGTTAGCGGTTGCGGAGTCACGAGCAGAGAGACTAGAGGCTGGATTCCTCCATGCGAGAGGGCATATTCATATGTTACAGGAGAGATTGGCAGATCAGTGGGCGGTACCAATAGCCGTGGTACCTTTGAGGACGGAGAGGCCCGGCGAGAGGCGTCGACAATCACGATCATCTCCTGGGTCGGGATGAGTCGTGAGGGTCTAAGTAAATGTTATCGAGGTATAAGAATAAATAAGGATGCCGACCTGCGTGTCGATGATAGAGAAGACGTATTTGTTTAACATCTAAATAAAACTGAATATGTATGTTGATTTGAGTTATGATAATAATAAGAATGTTTGCGTTGTGATTTTTGGTGTTTTGAAAAAGGATAAAGAGGAATGTGATTAAATAGAAATACACAAAAATATTTATATTTACCACACATGATAGGTTATGGTAGGGGATGGTCGAGCTAACCTTGGGAGACCCCATGTCTCCGAAGTGCTGCCTACATAGCCCATTGCACAAAGCAAGGAGGGGCCTCAGACCGATGTAGTTCTCCCTTAGGACTAGGGAGAGGTGAATTTAGGCAATTTGGTATGGTTTAGGCAATTGGTTGGTTGGTAAAAATATTGATATTAATATTGGTAAGGTAAGGTTGTTGGTGTTGGTAATGAATTGGTGATGTTGTAAAAGGTATAAGGGAAGTGAAAGTTAGCCTACCCAAGTAGAAGGGAACCATGTCCTGATTAAGATCAACACACAATCCTAGATGCGAGGCAAAGAGGAAAGAGTGCTCCGTAGGTGAAAAGAGCTAAACAAACCACACAACGTAGAACGAGCTTGAAGCCCTAGGTACCGTGCATAGACGAGAAGTCAATAGGTGAAAAGAGTTGTATGATCACAATATATCGGGTGTACGTCACGTCCCTTGAGTTGAAACAAATGGTGAGGTGAGGTGGATGATATAACTGAGGTACAGAGAACTTGTTACAAAGCGAGTGTTCTGACGAAAGAGAACCTACCCTAAATAGACAAGTCCATGACTCAAAAGTTCTTTTGAATGAGGCTTTTATTTTACTAAATATAGACTGATCGATGCGGGAAGTCTACAAGGGATATTGATTGTACTATTCTTGAGGTCTTCACAAAGCTGATCAATGCGAGAAGCTTCTGATAAAGGCTGACTGTGTATAGCTATCCTTCGAGGGAGCAGTCTATTTATAGTAGTAGATATGATTTTAGTGCATAGCTGTCCTTCGGGGGAGCAGTCTATATATAATAGCAGCAATAGTTTGGCATATAGTTGTCCTTCGAGGGAGCAGTCTATATATAAGGTAGATAGCTAGATGTCCTTTTGACGTGAAGCATCTAGTTTTTGTAGGAAGTTTGACTCAAGAAAATCCCATAAGAATACGGCTTATTTTAATACTTTGAAGTCATGGACTAGACTAAAAAGGGAAGGCATTGTTGAGGTGAAGTGAGAATCAAACTATGTGAGCTTGATTTTTATTATGAGGTGTAGGAAACAAAGTGTATGTGGTGGTAAGTGAGCTCAAGGGACGAGCGGCAGGTAGATAAGAAGTGATATAACACTAAATTCAACAGTAGAATGGTCGAAGATGCAAGGCATTAAGGGGTTCAGGCTCAGGTTTACCATTAAGCGAAGCTAAACGATAAGTGCCTGATCCATAAGTGTGAGTGATTATATAAGGCCCAATCCAATTAGGAGCAAATTTTCCACGTTTGCTCTTTTCTAGTTTGGTTACATGTTGATTCTCTTTGAGGACAAGATCACCAACCTTAAAGGTACGCTCATGAAGTCGCTTATCATAAGCACGCTTGATACGTTTTTGATAGATTTGGAGGTGATCAAGAGCTGTAAGACGACGCTCGTCAAGAAGCTCCAATTGGGCTAACCGCTCTTGGCGGAAATCATCATTGGTGAGAATATCTTGAAGAGATATTCTAAGGGAGGGTATTTGTACTTCGAGAGGCAGGACAGCCTCGGTACCATATACCAAAGAAAAAGGTGTGGCATTAGTGGAGGTACGAATGCTAGTACGATAAGCCCAAAGGGCAAAGGGGATGTGATCGTGCCAATTTCTTCCGGATTCATTGACAACTTTCATGAGGATTTTGGTTAGGGTTTTATTAGAGGATTCAGCTTGTCCATTTGCTTGTGGATAGTAGGGTGATGAGAAGCTGAATTTGATACCAAAGTTTTCACAAAGGTCCTGCAACAACTTGTTTTTGAAAGATTTTCCATTATCTGTTATCAGGTGATGAGGAACACCAAAACGACAGATAATGTGGTGGTTAATGAACTCTACAATTTTTTCTTTTTTAGTTGAAATGAGCGGAATAGCCTCCACCCATTTTGTGTAATATTCGTTTGCTGTGATAATCCATCGGTGACGTTGCGAAGAGGATGGATGAATCTCACCAATAAGGTCTAAACCCCATTGTGAGAAAGGCCAAAGATCTCGGGTGACCTGTAGCGGGTGGCTAGGAGTATGTTGAAGGTTGGCATGTTGTTGACACATAACATAACGCTTAACATATTCGTAGCAATCGTTATTGAGAGTAGGCCAATAATAACCTAGGCGAAGGATTCGTTTGGCCACGGCAAGGCCGCTAAAATGTCCGCCACAAATACTGTCATGGACTTGTTGGATGGTATGGGTGACCTCCGCACCGGTGAGACATCGAAGGAGGATGCCATCAAAGCCACGTTTATAAAGGAGTCCCCCCATAACAACATAACGAGAAACATGTTTAAGAAACACGCGTTTATCGGTACTAGTAAGGTCAGATGGGAGAATAGAGGTTGTAAGGTAGTCGTGGAATTGGTGATACCAAGTATCCTGCGAATTAGCAGACACATTATTTATCGTACAAACAACCAGGGCTGAATAAGATGGGGCAAAGAGTTGTTGGACCAAGACGAAAATGTCAGAGTCAGTTGATGAAGCTAGAATTTACGAGGCCAAGCAAGCCATAGTATCCACAAATTTGTTAGTGGAGCGGGGAATGGTTTGGATAGAATAGTGAGTAAATAAGGCTAGAAGTGAATCCACATAGTGTTTGTACTTTTGAAGTTCCTCATTTTTGCATTGGTAGATGCCCATAACTTGATTGACTACCAATTGAGAGTCGTCAAAAATATTGATAGATTTGATACCTAAGTGTAATGCAACTTGGAGACCCAGAACAAGGGCCTCATATTCCGCTGTATTATTAGTGCAAGGGAAATCAAGTCAGAATGAGAGAGGCATAGGCTCAGTGTCGAGAGGAATGAGAACAACACCGGATCCTCTGCCGTGCTGGCATTTGGATCCATCGAAGAAAAGGGTCATTGGATACGACTCCTCCCTGAGTGAAAGAGTGGCGATGAGTTCATTGGGGAATGTAAAATTGGTAAATTGTTCCCTTGGTAAAGGGGCTTCCGCAAGTTGGTCTGCGATGGTTTGTCCTTTGATTGATTTCTGGTGGAAAAACTCAAGGTCGAGGTCGGCGAGGAGCATGAGCCATCTGGCGATGCATTGGTTTAGATGAGGTTTGGCATACATGTAATGGATGGGGTCCGTGTTGGTGATGACGAAAGTTTTGTGATTCAGAAGGTAGTGTCAGAGTTTGGTGGCCACGAATGATAGGGCTAGGCACAACTTTTCTACATGTGTATACCTAGTCTCATAGTCCACCAAAGTATGACTTATATAATAAATGGCTTGTTCTCGATTCTCAGAGTCACGATGTGCAAGCATGGGCCCTACAGCGTGGTTGGTGGCGGAAAGATAAATGTAGAAAGGGTGGTCATCCTGGGGTGGGATAAGCACGGGTGGCTGCAAGAGATAAGCTTTGAGAGCCTCAAAGGCTTGGTAGCACTCTTCCCTCCATTGAAAGTTAATGTCTTTTTTAAGGAGGTGATGGAAAGGCTGACATCAATCCGAGAGTTGGGAGATGAAACGTCGGATAGATTGGAGCTTACCTTGTAAACTACGCAATTGTTTAAGACTGGTAGGTGGGGGAATTTCTAGAATAGATTTGACTTTAGATGGGTAGACCTCAATGCCACACAGAGAGACAATAAAGCTGAGAAGTTTTCCCGAAAGGATACCAAAGACACATTTCTTTGGTTGAAGACGGACAGAATATTGTAACAGGCGGTCAAAAATAATGGTTAAAACATCCAGATGTTCACTGCGATGTTTAGATTTGCTAAGAAGATCATCGACGTAATCTTCAAGGATAGTGTGCATAATGTCATGAAAAATGTAGGTCATAGCCCACTGATAGGTTGCACCAGCATTCTTAAGGCCAAATGGAATTACACGGTAACAAAAGGTTCCCCCAGGAGTTATGAAGGTAGTTTTATGTTGATCGGCGGGTGCAACCAAAATTTGGTTGTATCCTGAAAAGCCATCCATGAGAGAGAGCATCTCATGGCCTGCAGTGAGATCAACAAGTTGGTCAATACTAGGTAGGGGGAAGTCATCCTTAGAGTAAGTGAGGTTGAGATCCCAAAAATCTGTGCATATCCGAAGTCCCCCCGTCGCTTTAGTGACAGGTACGATGTTAGAAATCCATTGAGGGTAGTCAATAGGCAGAATGAAGGAAACAAAAAGAAGTCATTGAAGCTCCTCTTTGACCAAGAGGGCAATGCGTGGATGCATTTTTCTCAATTTCTATTTAATTGGTTTGGAATTGGGTTTCAGTGTAATATTATGGATGGTAATGTCAGGATCAATTCCTGGCATGTCAGCATAGGACCAAGCGAAAGCTTGGTTGCGAACACGGAGAAAGGTAGTAAAGGTGACTTATTCTGATGCGTTAAGGGATTGTCCGATCTTCACAATGTGAGGATCCTCCTCCGTGTGGATGTTGATTTCTATAGTAGATTCGTTCAGCATGGTTTGAGTTTCAGATGGTAAGGTGCGTTGAATATAAGAGTCATCCGTGCCAACGTAAGTGAGGATGGAGTCATCATCCTGGCATTCAACAACGTTAATTGAAGGTGAGTCCTCTTCAATCATGTCTGGATACAGAAGGGGGATAGAAGACGTGTCCTCATTATCGCGTTGATAAGTGAGAGGACCTAGGAAGATAGCATTTATGAAAAAAAAAAGTTAGGAGGGATAGATTCAGGATCTATCGACTCTGTGGGTGACAAAGGCAAAATGGGTGATGATGGTTTGGTAGGGGTGATGTTGTTGTCTTCTAGAAGACAACTGACACGAGGTTCCTTCGGTGTAAGTGTTCCTAGAAATATGAGACCACTACGATCATTGTGCTTGCGTGTAGTTATGGGGATGATTGTATGTCGGCCTTGTTCATAAAGACCAAAACCAAAACCTTTCCAAGCACAGCAAGTCCAGAAGGTGAGGGCAAAACGATGATTTATTAGGTATTGAAAATCAGATTGGAAAGGAACCACACCAAGAGGGGGCTCAGGGGCAACGGAAGATGCGTCGACACCCCCATATGTTAGGTTAGTGCGGCAGTGAGGTGGTCCGTAGGGGATTACTTCCCCCACACGACGGTCATAGGTAGGATGTGCATGTACCTTTCCGTACTCCTGTGGGGTATGGAAAGAACTAACGTTATATAGGCGATACTCCCCCAGCGTAAGGCGTTGAAAAACATCTACTAAGGGATCTGCGGTTGGGATATTAGCTGCAGGAAGGGAAGTGGTTTTTGTGACAGTGGTTTCATTTGAAGGTGTAGGTGCGGTTGAGGCAGATGGTTGAGGCACATTTGAAGAGGATGGTTGGGTTGAATAAATGGGTGTCTTGATTGGTACAAGCACATCATTAGGGCGGTATAACATATTGCAGGTTTTAAAGGGGGAAGGATCAGCTTTTACGGTGTAGGACTTCCCCTCGTATTCAAATTTTATGTATCTATGTAAGGTTGAGGGAACGCATCCCATAGCCCAGATCCAAGGGCGACCTAGCAATATATTGTATTAGAACTCTCCCTCAAGGACATAGAAGAGTTCGGGTAAAGTACGTGGTCCTACACGAATGTTAAGGATCACGGTGCCTAAGGTAGAGGTAATAACATCATTGAATGACCGCAACATGATGGGATTGGCACACATGTAGCTAGAAGGGATATTCATTTGTTGGAAGGCTTTTGAAGAGATGATGTTTAGGCTAGTGCCCCCGTCAATCATAACACGATGTACCCGAATATCCCGAACGTACGCTGAGATGAAAAGAGCAGGGTCAGGATCTTCGGCACCAAAGTCGATAATTTCATCTTCGGAGAAACTGACAGCAGTGGCTTGCTATACAGAGACATAAGTGGTTGGGGAGATGGATATTTTGGTGAGTGAAGCAACATGATTGGGTGTTAGAATAGAGGTAACAGGAAAGGTTTCATTAGGTAAAACCTCTATCCCTTGAAGGATCTCAATGAGAGCTTGTCGATGAGATTCAGAAGTCTGAATGAGATCATACAATGTCATTTTTACAGGCGATTGGTGAAGTTGTTTGATCATGGCTCGATGGGCAACTCCATTAGAGATGGGGTAAGTGGGTCCACGAATAACCACTTTAGGTGGTGGTGCGATCGGGATGGTGGAAGGAGAAAGAGAGGATGCAGGTGTGCTTTCTTTTTCTTTCTTGTTGTTTTTCTGCACTCGAGTAGCAACACTAATCATATTAATCTTGTAGACCTGAGATGAGGAAGATGGTTGGGATAAATCATGGTCTTCAGGAGGTGGGGTTGTAATAATGATAGATCTTGGTGAGGCGGGGAAAGATAGTATAGGAGAGGGAATTGAAGCTAAAGGTCTCTCCCTTCGTAAGTTGTCTTTCTTAACCTTTCTATCTGAGAGAGGTGACTGACGAAGGATGGTTTTTAAAGCTTTGCATCCCTCCAATTCATGTCCTGGTGTGCAGTGATAAGTGCAGATTTTAGACTCATCATAACCTATAGGTCGAGGTTTAGATGGGTCATAAGGTTTAAGTGGGGGTAGGGAAATGGTCGCATTCTCCACCAACATAGCAAGGATTTTGGCGTAAGATCCTTTGAGTGGGTCAAAATTGGAGGAGGATGAGGGAATTGGTTGTGCGGGTTTTGGTAATGTTTGGGCATGGTTGGTTCATACAGGTGGTGGTTTAGCCAAGGGGTGTTGACACGTAGTTTTCACTAAACGTGGTTTCTTTGGCACAGGAGCTACGTTCAGCTGGTTAGATGATGAGGCTACAGATGATGTGGTAGTGGGGAACAACCACGGAGAAAGGGGAGTGACAGAAAATAAATCCTTTGATGATGGAGTTTGTTTAGGGTTGATGGGTGGACAGGATACGTGGGGTGAAAACGTTGATATATCCTTTGATCTCTGTATGGGTGTAGGAGGTGTAGGTTGTTTTGAAGAAAATGCAGGAGGTATGATATATTGATGCAAGGTGGAGGGATGAGGTCCCAATATGGAAGGTAGGTGTGACGATGATGGTTTTGATTGTGATAGAGGCACGGATTGAGTTTCTCTCATAGGTGGCAGGGCGGCTTTATTTTTGGACAAATCTAGTCGCTTAGGCGGGTGTGTTAGACTGGGTATTGGTGAGGTCCCAAGTGTAGGGGAAGATTTGGTTAGGTTAATAGAGGTGGATGGGATACTTGGTATAGATGCGGGGGATGGAGATGAGGACATAGGGATTTTGAGTTTCTGTAAACACTTAGGGTATATGGTAGAGGTGTCTGGATCGGTCACCTGCATTTGAGTAGAATAGGGGGTACTCAAACGTTCCCATAGGACTCGTCTATCTTCTGGAGAATGATAATCTTCAGGCGTGAATTGTAAATTTTGTATGGAAGAAAGACGGGTTGTGATTCCAGTCCACTGTGGGTGTGATACAGGGGGTAGATGAGGCACTGTATCAATAGATGTTAAGAGGTCGACTGGTAGTTGAAAAGATTTAGGCGATGAAGAACTAATAGGCAGGAGGGCATGTTCGAGAGGGTCTGTTATGGTTAAAGAATTCGATGATGTCGGTGTGAGAGATTTCTCATTTAAGGATGAAAAAAGGAGTGGCAAGCCTTCCTCTTGTGTAGCAAGAGTGGTAGGAGGAGACATTTGGGAAATAGATAAGTTAGATAACATCCGTTCGTAGTCTTGTAGGGATGTGGTATAAGAAGACTCATTCATGAGAAGAAAAGTCTGGGCAGTTAACTCCTTTATGGGTAAAGGAATGATTTCACCTTGGTTTGATGGTGGTGAAGGAGGTTCGGGCCCCTGCGTTAGTGAAGAGGATTGATTCAAAATTTTCTCAATAGAGGCTTTTGGCTGGGAGTCGAAGACTGCATGGATCTCATGAACACTTTCCTCGGCTAAGATATCCTGGTTTATGATACTATTAGAAGAGTGATTTGGGAATGGTTTGTTGAATATTTTCAGATTTCAGTTGGCAGGGGCATTAGGTTTATCGAGGGTTATATCACCTGCGTCAACCATTTCCTGCACTATGTTTTTCAACATCTTGCAATTTTCATGACTATGTCCTTTTACGCGGTGAAAGTTACAGAAGTCATTTTCTTTGTACCAAGAAAGTATAGCGCGGGTGGAATCAAACCCGGAGTGGGGTTTAATAGGAGGCAAGGTGATAGCTCCGGCTTTGAGTAATTTTTCCAAGATGACACCATAAGTTTCTCCCAAGGGAGTGTAATTGATGGGCTCGGCTTTGTACTTATAGGTGGTTTTTGGTGGGGTATTAGACGGTGTTTGAGATTTGACCATCACCGCGTGGATAGCTCCTTTTGATTTCGAGGAATTGGATGCGTGAGGAGGGGTGGTGTTTGGCTTATTGGTAGAATCTGGAGTTCGGAAATTGGGGTTTTTGTTGCGCAACCGCAATTTCTCTTCTTTTAAGGCTCGAATTTCTAATTTCTGAGCCATGGTAAAGGCCTCATTAAATGTACGGAAAGTTTGAATTTGGAGGGTAGGAGAGATGTGCTTAGCGCAGGCCCGCGTAAAAAGTTCGATAAGTTCAGCCTGAGGCAAGGCATATGTAAGTTGGTTGATAAGGCCATGCCATCGTCCAACGAAATCTGCGATAGATTCATCTTCGAATTGTCGGATGGCATAAAGGTCGGTGATAGATACTTTCTTGGCAATGTTAATGGAGAAATGATCCAAGAAAGATTGGGCTAGTTGGTTAAAAGAGAAGATTGAGTGCTGGGTTAAAGCACTATACCACTCCAAGGCAGGTCCTGATAAGGATATGGGAAAGGTGCGGAGTAACAAGGCATCATCATGAGAAATCAAATAACAAGCATGTCTAAATGATCGCAAGTGTTGTTGAGGATCCTCTTTACTATTAAAACTAGTAAATTTCGGCAACTCCCATTGAGGAGGATATGAATGAATGGGGACAGAAGGGTGAATAGGCTCCCGAAAAACTTGCTCGTATGTCAAGGCGCTACGACTTTCTGAAACAGAAGCCTCAAGATTATGCATTTTGTCCATCATTTGTTTGATGAAATCTGTGGTTGGATGAGATGAGGGTGCAGTTGTGGTAAATGGAGGCAAATTGGGCCAAGGGCCTCCGCTAGACAATGGTGGGGTTAAGTGTTGATAAGGTATGGAGGATGAATATGTTGAGGCGACCAAATAGGGATGTCCCATATAGGATGTTGAGGTCACTGGATACGTGTGTGGAAATGAAAAGGTGGGCAGAGCTTGAGAAGGAAAGCTCGTGTGGATAGGTGGTAGAGAGCAAGTCATGAACAAAATAGTCTGCAAGAGAGACGAGGTAGGAGCAGTCGGCGGTAACGACATGTTGGGCCCAAGATTAACCAAAGGAAAGCCAATCTGTGCCATATGGACCCCTGAAGCTGCTGAGGTAGACAACGGGACTAAGGATGCGGAAGGCAAAGTGGAGTTATCAGGTGGGGAAGGGGCTAAATGAGCAGCTATACTGATAGGCATGCCAACAAGGAGTTGACCGTCAGGTGTATGGTCAAGGGCATGAGACAAATAGTACTGTACAACGCTAGGATTAGCATCCAAAAATTTGGCAAATTCTTTATCTCCCACAGGAATTTTAGGAACCTCACTGGTATCCCTAGGATTCCCCATAGAATGTGAAGGGGGTGATTCAAGAAAAGAAACAGAGAAAGCATGTGAAACCATGGCGGCAGCTTGCTTTCGAGTGATAACAACCATGGACAGGAGTTCACAGTAGGGTTTCAATCTAGCAGGAACAGAAACTGACGCAGAATGGTGAAATTGGTAGGTTGCTGGTTTGTCAGGAACTGTAAAAGACAGTAACCGATGTTGATCTAGTAACCGATGTCTGTTAGACTATAGCCGACGTCGGTCAGTTAACCGATGTCGGTGTAATAAGACTGGTAATATAAGAAGCTACTGATTTGATTGTTAACAATGCTTAGTATATTTATCAAATTGTTCTAAGGTAATCACAGAAGACAATGTATAACAGAGAAAACAGAACTGAAAACAAACAATATGCACACGCAAATCCAGAGACTAACCCTAGGGTAAATTTTAATTATTGTGGGCTTATTCCTTCAGACACGGAATGATGTCAATCCTAAACAAAAGACTTAGGGGAAATGTCAAGTTTGTTTTGGCTTATAAGGTTACCTCAATCAGGCGGAGGAATACCGTGGAAAAGGGGGGATGTTTTGAGTTGTTGTGTTAATTGTGAAGTGATTCGGTATGTGTTGTGCAGTGAAAGTAAGATTAATTTCCTATCAATACCATGGAAATCACCCCTACGTGTACGACCTGTTACTTAGTCTATGTTCACTAGAATTGAAAACAACAAGCAAGAATGTAATGCACGTGTTTTAAACCCAAATCGAAAATGATATTTGATGAAGCAAATGAGATGACTTTCACTCATGCGAAACTAGGAAAGCAAGACAAATTCTTTACTAAATATAACAAAAACAGCAACAGCAAGTATGCTTCCTAAAATGAAAATAAGCAAGAGAAACAGAAACCTGAAATGGGTCCCACCGGGCATGCCAAAATGTTTCGCTCAGAATGTTTCGGCTTCTGGGAATAGAGTTACTTCTATCCTTTCATTCCTTTTAGAAACAGATAAGGGTTAGGGCTAGGAGGAATACTTGTTGAATGTCGAGATGGTGTGCGTGTACTGTAGAGAAAGATCAGGTTGACTGCGAAGAACTCCTTTTTGTCTTGGAAGGACTACCTGCAAATAAGAACACAAGACCACAAGATTTTGATTAGACAATAAATGAGGAAACTGCCTTACGCCTAGGAAATACAAAACTTCCTTTCGAAGGTGGTCAGTTTCCCTGCTAATATGAATTAACACCAAAGACTGTAAAATATCAATTAAGTTGCTTTGTTGAAACAGGTAGGGGAAAGGCTGATTTCTGGTTTTGAACCACAATAACCGATGTCGGTTACTGATAACTGATATCGGTAGGGTCTAAGATCTGTGGGTTAGTTGTGTTGTGGGGTGGTTGTTGTTGTAGGGTAGCTGTGTTGTTTGTAAGGATAGTATATGGGTGATATTAGGTAATGAGGTGATGAGAAGTAAATGAAGGATAGTTAGATGTAATATGTTTCCGGGTAGTGGATCTAGGAATGGATTTGTGAGGACTGTGATTCAAAAGTCTAAGAAGTATTATTAAAAGGACATGCAAGATGTAACTTACTAGTTATTGATGAAGATGCAGGTCCAAGAACTCTAATGACAAAGGCAGAACTGAGGTAGGATGGCCTGACATACAGAAGATGAGATATCTCCCTCCCGATGATTAGATGAGTATCACAGGGCTCTGGTATCCAGTTGCAGTCTTGGGCTTGATCTCCTTTGTTGCAAACTCTTCTTGTCTCTTCACTTGTCTCTACTCAGCCAAGTAAAGATCCGGATTCTCTTGATCGCTCCTGATGCTCTCTCTCGATCCAAAAATCCTTTGACCTCTGTTTTTGATTTGGGGAGCCCATTTATAGGGAACCGATGGCGGTTACGTAACCAATGGAAATCGAGTAGGAACTGGTATTGGTAAGGAAAAAGTAGGCTATTTTTAGTAAAATAGCCCACTTTCCCTGCTTTTCTCCCGAGAGATTAGTTGCGGGCTTGGTCAAGTGACTAGAAGGTCGGTTTTGGGTGCGAGAAAGGGGTCATTAGTCATGGGTGTAGGTGTGGACCAAGCTATAGGTCTTAATTAGGTTAGTTTAGGGTTAGGACTAGGCCATGATGAGGTGGAAAAATGAGGTGGCAGGTAAGGTGATGTGGATTTATCAATTACAAGGTAACTAATAAATAATTGTGTAAGGTTTAGGTGATGAGGTTAGGTTGTGAAATGAGATGCGGGTCACAAGGGGTCGTAAGACACAAATTTGGTGTCTACACCAAGCTAGTAATAGGCAAGGGCCTATGTCAGCTTATGGCTGAAAATAAAGATTCAAAAGACCTTGAAGAAAAGGATGATTGCATTGATGGGACATAAGGCCAGTTGGAGAAAGTTGATTCTTAGCCCATGGTTCTATTTGTTGAAACTAGTGATGAGTGGTATTCTAATATCGCCTTCTTTCTCACTTACGGTGAGTGCCCAGCTCATCTAACTTCAAAGGAGAAGAGTACTATAAAGCTCAGAGTAGCCAGATATGTCATCTGGGATCAGGGTCTATACAAGTGTGGAATTGATGGCATCTTCCTGTGATGCGTTGACAAGCCGTAGTAGGTAAAGTTACTTGAGAGTTTCCATGACTCGACCTGCGGTAGTTATTTTTCCTCCTCGATAATAGCACACAAGATCATCCGAGCTAGGTACTATTGGCAAACGCTATTTTAGGATACAGCCACCTAGGTAGCAAAATGTGAGCTCTGCCAACAATTTGTTGGCAAACCCAAATTTGCTACTTTTCTCCTCAGGCCGGTCATTATTGACAAGAACTTCAAACAATGGGGAATTGAATTTATCAGAGCACTACATCCACAATCAAGTGCTAGACATATTTATGTCCTAACAACAATAGATTACTTCACCAAATGGGTGGAGGCCATACCTATTAAGAATGCCACTTTTGAAGTTGTTTGCAACTTCATCAAGGAAAATATCATCGTGAGATTTGGCATTCAACACAAGATAGTTACTGATAATGCTTCCAACTTTTCCTCACGGGAAGTTATTGGTTTTTTCTATGAATACGGGATAACCTTGGCTCATGCCTCAGATTATCACCCCTAGGGAAATGGTCAGGCAGAATCCAGTAATAAAAACTTAGTGACCATTATACGGAAGCTAGTTGATGAGAATTAGTTGTCGTGGCATAAGTGATTATATAACGCTTTGTGGGTAGACCACATTACTCCAAAAAGGTCTCTTGGTATGTCACCTTTTCAAGTATTATATGGAATCGACACTGAACTCCCCATTTATGTGGAACTTCCTTCTCTGCGCTCTGCACAAGCGATCGAAGACGAAACTTTCTAGAATTCTCTTGAAAAAAGGATCATGTATCTAGTAGAGCTTGAGTAAAAAAGGGTAAGAGTGGTCGATAGGATCACCGAACATCAGAATCAAGTCAAGAGGTTGTTCGATAAAAAGGCCAAGTAGAGAGAGTTGTAGGTAGGAGATCTCATCCTTTTGTGGTACAAGCAAAGGGAGCCAAAAGGCATACACGGGAAATTCAATTCTCTGTGGAGAGGACCTTTCAAGATCAGGCAACTCAATGGAGGTAATAGCTTCTATCTCTTGTATCTAGATGGAACTAATCTCCCACCTCCCTATAATTGGTAGCATCTCAAAATATTTAGGAAGTAGAGCTTTCTCTCTTCTTTGTACAGTTTGCTTTATGTTGTGTGTTTTCTTTTTGTCGTGTGTTTGATTTTGTCAGTTGCATGTTTTCCTTTTATCATCACCCTTGTTTTTGACTCTGTAGCCCAATGGATAAGAACATGTTGATATGGGATTCTCTACCTTTTGAGCTTCGTTCAAAGATAGTCCCCAGAAAGAGCTAGTTGTTATCCTGTAAAATTGACAAGGGTAATTTTGCAAGTAACCATTCCATAATTTTGTTTCAGTTTCCCTCCGAGGTCACTCAGCATTGGAATGGCAGAAAATCCCTTTCCAGAAAATCTATTTTTTTGAACTTAGTCATTTCAGTTATTTTTGGCTAGGCACAGATTTTGTTCATGCAACATCAAATGTATGTGCACCCTCTTCTGCGCCTTTGGCACACTCTCTATCATGTCAACACTAAAAATTTTACGCCTTTCTTACCTACGCCAAAGGTGCATGTGCCAACCTATCAACACTAAAAGTGTTGCGGCCTTCAATGGTGTGCCAAGGTGCTAAAAATATCATGTCGACAGACACAAATTCACACCAAAGGGCACAAGTAATTTCTTGTTGACGGATGCATAACAACGCCAAAGGGAGCAAATATTTTCCTGTCGACATGTGTTTTGGTGTGCTCTTTTAAAAAAAATTTCCCTCCTCCCAGATCCGCTGGCCTGGGGTGCTTTGTCCCAAAAGTGATCCAAGAGCCTTTTTGCTCTTTCCCCCTTCACTGTCGAAATCATGTAAAAGAGGCCTGAAAACCACAAACCAATCAAAAAGAAAGAAAACCTAAAACTTATTAGTCCTGAGCCACAGTTTTCCTTAGGCACAATCATCATCCTTGTTGCAAAAAACACAATCATACCAAGAGGGTGCATTGTCCCTATCTGCAACACACATCCTTCCTACCCCGTATAAAACTAAGAAAATCCTTACATATGGCGCAAGCGCAATCCCACCTACATCAACACTGAATTTCTTGCAAGCTTTATCTGCACCGCTCCAAAATTCCCTTGGCACACTTTGACTTAATGATGCATCCTTTAATTTTGCACCCCTTGGCACACAAAAATGTTCTGTAACATGTTCTAGATCTATGCCATTGGCGCATCCTTCTTCCATGTAACACAAAAATTTTTTGCACCCAATTTAAACCTTACACAATGGCGCAAGCACAAATCCTTCTACAACAACACTAATGTTATGTGTATTTTTCCTACGCCCTACACCCTTCGGTGTTGTTTTCTTCCTTGCAACACTTTGCATTAGCGCGCCATACTTTATTGACCCTGTAGCCTATAGTATAGCTGTGCCCTACACCCAAAAGCATCTAAATTGCTAACTCCTCATTCTATAAAGCCTTTATCGATAATCTAACAGCTAACATGGCTCTTCTGCATTGGACTTGGCTCCTTCTTCTTGCAAATCAGCAACTAAACTTAGATTTGCATATGGCTACATCAAGTAAAAGTCCAACCAAGTCAAAGGGTAAGGCCAAACTCACAGAGGAAGAAATGGAATAAAAGTATCAAAGGGTCAGGATGCCAGAATCCCATACAGAATGTGACTTAGATATTAGAGATTTTGAGCTTGGCCATATAGATATGGAATATTTTTGGGCTAGAACCAGAAGGGTCACAGGTAGTCCATAGATGGAAAAACTAGTGGCTAGTGGTCTACACTTCAGTAGGGGGATCCCCGTTAGTGCGGTAAATATTGATTTCATGATGGTGGTGGCCCGCTGTTATAACAAAAACACAAGGTGTGTTGAGAATGAGAAGGGTGAGGTTATAATCAACCTCACTACCCGACACTTGAAGATCATGCTGGGTATCCCCCACCACCGGCACTTTATGGCCGTAAGTCAGGAAGACTGCATTAAGGCATGGGAAGAAAATGAAGACAAATGCATGTAGTTAGTGAACGAGGTATACCTGAAGAATAAAAAGGTAATAACTAGGTGGCCCCAGGTTATTCATCGTAGTGACTTTTCATAGGAGATAAACGACACCATTACCTTCCTGAGTAGGGTTTTTGGGCTTCCTAACACCCATTAGTTCCACAAGTGGATGCTCATGTATCCAGAAATAATGAACAAAAACATGCCTGATCAACGTTTTGAGTGGGCAGAAATTATTAGCAGCACCATCCCTAAGCAGCTCCAATAACTCACAACAACGGGGAGGTTCTACATGAACTCCTACGTGGTCTACGCTATTACCTCAGAGATATTATCTGGCACTGAGATGATGCGGGGTATGGCCCTAGGTAAAAATATTTGAATATTATCCAGAATTAAGACTGGAAAATAGCATTCCACAGTTCACCAAGATCAACAATTCCTTCTTCTACAGCATCATCTACATTTTGAGGCCCAATATGACTCATGATAAGATGACCAAGAGCATAGTACCTGCAACAGAAAAGTGGGGAGCATTGTTTATGCAATTCCGCACTTTTACCTATTTCAAAGTAGCCAACTTCTTGGGGGAGCCCACCAAGTTACCAAGGTATGCTGCCCCTAAGTTGATCTTGTTGGAGCTATCTAGATAGCTCATAACATATCATGAGAGGTGCCTAAATAGAAAGAAGGGTGGAACTCCATTCCCCCTCACAGTGAGCAGGTATACATGCACTTCTCACACCAAGGCCAGGGAAATGTTTGCATAACTCTAGCTACTCAACCTGAAGCACAATTTCCTAGAAAGGATGACCTTTTGATCCATGAAATTACCTCCCAAAGGAAAAACTTGATCCAATGCACGTTCAACAGATCAAGGACATCTACATCGACCTGTATCACGAGGTCAAACTCAGGAGAAAGGATCACTCCCATGTTTCCCTGGTAGAAATTATTCAATATGGCGTGGCCATTGTTCCGAAAGGTTTCCAAACAACTGATCAAGAAGTTGATCAGGTATATTTAGATATGGATGGGGACAACTGGCCATTTTCCAAAATAGATTGAATAAAGGCACCTCAGACTATTGAGGAGAGGGTAAAGGGCACCTTGCAGCACACAGAACATTGGTGCAGATTTAATGGTCTCATTTACCTTGGGGTGGACTTCTCGATGTCTCCTTTAGGCAATGCACCTACCAAGATGAAGCATTTGAAAAAGGGAAAAGGAAAAGACAAAGAGGGAGAATCAAGCACCGCTCAAGAAGAAGCTCATTGGAGCCCTCCCTCTACCGCACAGGAACATGTTGTAACCATGGTATCTCAAGAGGAAGAAGTGGCGTAAAGTGTTCCAATGGGCACATCCACTCAGGATGTTTCCACTACTACAACCATTGAGGTTTCCACTGTCCCTTCTCCTGCTTCTCCTTTTCCTCCTCACATCACCCAAGTAACCATTCCTTTGGTTGTGTCTTCTCCCCCATCTTCTACTATTCCCCTTTCCTTTTCTTCCATCTTCTCTTCCCTCATGGAGCTGTCCCCCAATATTTCTTCCCTCATTTCTCATCTCCCTTCCAGCCCCATAGTTTCCTCTCCTACCCCTGTGAGAATTGGAGGTTTGAATTCTTTATCAATGTCACCGCCAAGCATCTCAACCCATTTCCCTGAGTACACTGTAGTTGTTCCTTCTTCTTCTGCCATTCCTTCTTCTCCCTTAAGTCTAGCATGGATCTCCCAACACTTGAGCCAGCACAAGATGAAATTCCCCATTACACCTATGGAATTCTCCGTCATCCCAACAAAAGGGGCTAAGAAGTAAAAGCCAATAACCTGATTCTCTCAGAGTGGATCGGGAGAAAGAGTAATGGAGATCGCGTATCCCGATCCCACAAAGGATAAGAATGATCTATCTCCTATAGATTATACAATGACGTAGGCCACAATGGGAACTTCATCTGAGAGCCTTTAAGGAGAGGCCCTATCTATAGTGGATGCCCTTTGTAAGAAGCTTCAGGAAGCAAAGGAAGAGAAGAGGACACTAAAAGAGAAAAATAAACATCTTCTCCGAGCCCTGCAGAAAATGGGCAGTACACCTCCTACTATTTCCACTGAGACTCCTGTGGCCCTTAGTCAGGATAAGATAAACGAATACGCCAAGATTGGTGAACAAGGCATGGCAATATCCACCTGGAGAGACCAAATCCTCATAGATAGTGAGGAAGTAATCGTCAAGTTCACTAAGTTATATTAGAACATTGGTCGGGTGAACAAGAAACTCCAGGTGATTACAAGACCTATCTCTGAAGAGTTAGACCATGCTAGGTTACAACATGAGACATTTTAGAAGATGCTCAACTTCTTAGTTAATGATTTAGTTAAATTCAGCATCTTCGATCACCCCAGAGAACCCAACAAAGTTCTTACTGCTTTGGACTACCGGTTTGATCAGATGGAATTTGTCTTGGAGAAGATTGACAAGGTCAAAGAGGAAGCCCTTGATGCTATACATCAGATGGAGAAAATTGTCCTAAGAATGTCTCTGGGATTTCTCACTCCATCATTCACCTTGAGGAAGGAAGATGAAACTATTCAAATCTTCAAAGAGATCATCTCACAAGGGTTAGGGCTAGAAGCTAATTTTGACGTTGAATCCATCAACAACCTTTTGGCCTATCGCGACTTTGTGGGATACCTGATGGAAGTAGGCAATGAATAATGTAAACTCCCCAAAAAACTTAGATATGAATGCGAGACTTATAAAGTCATCGGCGATCACACCAAGGGTCCTACACAATTTCAACTCCAACCGATGATCAGAAAATTCATGGAGTACTGGGCCCAATTCCACATTGCCTCTCCTGAGCAGAAGCATGGTACTCCTTTCTAGTCGTGAGACGATGATGAATAGCCTTCCTCTTCTTAGCTTTCTTTTTGTAATGTTTAAAATTATGTTGGCACAAACAATGACATCATCCATGTTGCACCATGGGATGTTGTTATCCACCAAGTTTTCCAAAGTCAATAGTTGAATTTTAGATATTTTGTAATTAATTGTTGGTTTCTTTTTTCCTTCTCTCTCCTTCTCCCTCTATAAATAATGGAATATTTTTTGTAATCAAGGGGTGGACATTTTTTAGATGAAAAATAGAAGTGGGAAGAAAATGCTTTTCACTTTTTAACAGAAGAAAATATTAATACAATATTGAGACTTTGTACTGAATATCTGCATTATGCATCAGAAATTTCTTATGTTAGATCTATATGTTTGTTTTGTTGGATTTATCTCTACTTTTTTTGTCATTTTTTCATTAGTATTGCTTTGCTCGTTTATGCAAGTAGGTTTGGCTCCATTTATTACCAATCCCAAAACATAAACCCTCTGACCTTTCTACTTTGGAATTCATTTCTTTTCTCCCTTCAGATATATCTTATCTTCATCTTTCCCTTCATTCCTTTCTTTTCACAGTTGGAAACACCTCTACTGGGATGAGATCCCAAACCCTCAAAGGTAGAATATTGTGAGACTTGCATAGATTCCTACTGGTAGAATAGTAATAAACTAGTTTTTCTTGGATATCTCAAAGAGGGGCTATGCCCTGCACACTGTGGGCTCGTCTATCCATAGATCTGCTCTCATGACAGATTTTTTGACCAACAGAACCAATACCCCTTACCCGAGTGACCTTTTGTATAAACAATACTCCGACTACCTTTCTCTCTCCATCTTACCCCTTGATCTTACCTGTAATGGACAACACACCTTCCTTACAAATGTCTCTCATTACGTCCTCTTGGGGGGACTCCTCTATAAGCATGGATTTGATGGTATTCTCTTATGATGTTTCACAAGTTATGAAATTCCTTATACCATTAAGGAGGTTCATGATGGCATATGTGGAGCTCACTCCAGTTGCTTTTTTGTTGCTAAGCATATTCTTTGCTTAGGCTATTACTGGCCGATCCTTAACCATGATTGTTGTGACTACGTCAAACATTGTGTAAAATTCCAACAACATTACAATCTTCATTATACACCCAGTCATGCCTTACAAGTCGCTCGTGACCTTTGGCCCTTCTCTCAATGGGGTTTGGATCTTGTCAGAGAGATCAATCCTCATTCGTCCGAACGTCATCAATGGATCATCACTACTACTGAATATTATATAAAATGGGTGGAAGCCATACCACTCATTTCAAAAAAAGTGGAGAAAATATGTGAGTTCATCAATCACCACATTATTTGTTGCTTTGGTTTTCCTCATCGCCTCATCACTGATAATGGAAAACAATTCAAAAATAAGACATTGCAAAAAGTTTGCAATGCCTTCGACATTCAACTTAGTTTTTCATCACCTTATTACCGACAAACCAATGGTCAATCTGAATCCACTAACAAAACCTTTAAAAAAATTCTTATGAAACTGGTTAATGATACTGGGAAGGATTGGCATACAAACATTCCTTTTGCCCTATGGGCATACCACACTAGTATTCACACTTCTACTGTGGCCACACCCTTTTCTCTGGTCTACGGTATAGAGGAAGTTCTGCCTCTCAAAGTCTAGATCCCCTCACTTCGTATTTCTCTCAATGACATGCTCAATGACGATGACTTTTGTCAAGACCATTTAGCATAGCTAGAGTTATTAGACGAATGTCGTCTTAATGCTCTGGATCACCTCCAAGTTTACCAAAAATGTATCTAATGTGCCCATGAAAAAATTGTTCATGAACGAACCTTCCAAGTTGGTGACCATATCTTGAAAGAAAATCAACATGTAACCAATGAAGAAAAAATTAAATAGGGAAAAATTTCTCCTAATTAGCTTAGACTATACATCGTAACTCATACCTAGGGATCAAGAGCTTATCATTTATCTTCACTCGATGGTAAACCGAAACCCGATCCCCTTAACACCTTTCATCTTCGAAAATTCTATTATTGACTTGTCATCCTACCTCACCTTTTGTCTCTTTCCATGCTCATCCATTGAGCGTTATTCACTCCATACACCTCACCAATGATTAAACAAGAATCATGTGATTACCCATCACTAGTTATCTTCTCTTGAATATGTGTACAATAGCACTGCACATAGCATGATTCTCATGGATACTTTTTGTCTACCTTTAGATGAGATCCCATGGTTGTTTCTCCTTTCCTTTTGAACAAGATTCCTATCCTTCACCTTGGTCTTGTCCATGACTATAAAGACCTCACATGGGACCAAACTCCTTGAGTCAAACTTCTAATAAAAAGATGACTCCCTCAAAAGGAAATATTTGTCTCAACAATTTATGCTATAAATAGACTACTCCCTCAAAGGATAATTATGTACCGTTTAAAAAAATAAAAAATGAGAGCAACCAAAGCTTCCCACATTTCTCAGCATCACGAATACCTGAAGGAGTTCAATTTTATTTATCCCATATAGACTTCCCACATCGATAATTCTATCTCAACTATAGGTCAAAAATAACAACCTTTTTGTCATGGACTTGCCCATTGTGACCTCAAATATCTTTCCCAAAGCACATGCTAACTCATGCCATATAAAAATTTAACTACCTTTCACCCTTCTTAACATTCCCACTCCCATTTCCTCATTTCCTCTATGGACTTCTTGGAACTTAGACATTTGGTGATCATGTGACTACTTTTCACCATAAAATAGTCAATCATGCAATGTCTTTCGGGTCTTATGTTCATCACCTCCTCCAAGGTATGATCTACTCAGTATGATCCTCCCCAATTAGGTGGCTTTATTTCCCCCTCTCATCTTTTAACCACATTTTCTTATGTTTTGATTACCTTATACAGGACTTGGTCCTTGATGCTTACTTATTGGGGTAATCTTCTTCTTTCGCCATAATCGATCTCACCTACATCACTTTACCTATAATCCACCCACACATACCAAACCTAAACCCACAAAATGCCTAAAAAAACCTACCACCTCATTTTCATACCTCCTCATATTCTTTCCTAGCTCATGGGAGAACTACATCAGCCTGAGGTCCCTTTTCACTGGGACTATGTAGGCAACACTCTGATGGAATGGGGCCCTTGGAAGTTAGCTCAGCCATCCTCTACCCTCAACAATTAATCTTCCATGTGCCTCACATTACATCACACCTAACTTAATTTCCCTTTTATACCCAACATTAGAAATTAAACCACACACATAACAAGTTGTTTCATGTTTTAAACATTATCACATCATACATTTATTATGCCTATCATTTCTCTATCATCACTATGCATAGATTATACCACATCTCACATATGACCCATAGTATCATTCATTGCAAAAAATAATGAATCAAAACTTCACCTACTTTCAACACAACCATGCCTAACAAACCTAACTCAATCTATGCCTATAACCTGACTCAACCAAGCCTAAATCAACCTGACTCAATCCATGCCTATAACCTGAATCAATCCATGCCTATAACTTGATTCAACCATGCCTAATTTGACTTGAATCGATCCATGCCTAAACCGACCTGACTCCACCATGCCTAAATCAACATGACTCAATCCACATGTATAACTTGACTTAACCATTTCTAAATCAACCTGACTCGATCCATGCCTAAAATGACCTAAATCCACCATTCCTAACTCACATAATTTCCATCCATATCAACACAACAAATTCAAATCTCATAAACACATACACAAATTAAAAAATACCATGTATCTCATCATATAATTAAATAAATGTGTATCTCAAATATACATGTCTATCTCATCATGTCCATCATCTCAAAAATGTCAGCACCTAGGCCAATATAAAATACAAAATGTCATCGATACGCAGGCTGGTCTCATATATGTAACGTCCTCATTTTATACCTTAGAATAAGTGAATTTTTTGTTTTGTTTTGAAAATTGCATCCTGGTTCTAAATACATTATTTAGAACTCACAAATCAAATAACCATTCTTATAACAGACAACCATATGCAGCTGTAATGACTCGGAGTACCTCCGATCTATTCATTCCATGACTTGATAATCTACTGATCTATTCATGAGTAATAAGAGTTGGCGTTTTTATTTAACACTTCACTCTTGCGGTTCTCTTCCCTATTCTGGGATTCAGAATGCTCTGTCTAAGGAACCTAACTGAATAATTGTTACCATTATTCATCGGCATCTCATCCCTTAGACTAGGTGAATTAGGACAACGCAATCAGCAGCTTGCGATACTTTGGCCAAAGATTTGAAACATACTGTTTATGTCTCGTATTCCTTAACGGCATACTCGTCAATCTGGAATATGCCCTTCACCCCATTCTTATGTTATGTAGAATGTCTTATACCGACTTCTGTCAGTCCTTCCTATCTCAACTTAATCACTCGGAGATAGATTAACAAGGTGATAATGTTATATGGATGCCCACGAGGATTAGGGATATGATGACATACTTGTTCAATCCTAGTTAAACCAGTGTGTCAAGATACCCCGAATCTCCTAGGCAGCCTTATAACATGACCACATTCCTAATCGGTCCCTGAGTAAATCGTTTCGAGATCAAACTGTAAATCTTAGCGATCAATGCAAAGGGTGTCGTCATAAGTCACTTGCATTGTTGTAACTTCGAGAAGATCCTAATCTTCTCGGAGGTACAACCCTACAGTTGACTTGTGCCATCAACCTTTAAATCCACCTCGAAAAGATCTACTTATTAATATGTGTTACGCACATTGAGTTTAAATTACATTAAAGACGTTCCCCTAAGGTTAGCCTTTCCCGATCCCTGGATTCTTCGTCTAAGGATGGCCTTCCTCAATAAAACCCATTACATGGTGGAGATATTAAGGCCAAGGTCTCATCAAGGAGTTCTTAGAATATACATGATTCTAAAACAACATAATTGAACAATAACTCATAACCTTCACATGAGATTGCCATCTGAACCCCATTAGATTTATATCAGTTATCCTAACTGAATTTATATCATACTTATTAGTATCAAGATATCAATGATTAAGAATCCAATTTAATGTTGTCCTATCATAATCAAGACTAGGGATTAGTAATTTAATTCAGCCTGATTAGCGTTCTGCTTAGGTTCATTTTAACCCTATCTTATAGAAAGACAAAGATTTAAAATTCAATTTTTGCATTCGATAGAACAAATTAGAACTACTAAACACTCATAAGAATTCAATCTCATATTCTTGTAACTTTCATTGACAATCACAAAGTCTCTAATTTATACAATGATAACAATGCCCCTCCGGTATATAAACTGAAGAAGGTCAACAATCAGAATAAGAATACAACACACAAGTAGCAAATACTTATTTCCATTCTTTTCAGATCTAGACAGATACATATTATACAATCAGCATACTTAATACAATGCTCAATGGAAAAAGGACATCTTTCCTCATATAATACATTTTAGAGAATCTATCTGAATTTCTACTTAAAATCAAATTTAATCAATCTGATTCTCCTATCAGATCTGCATGATTTTACCACTTACGGAAACCATCTGCGAAAATAGTCAACATGATTCAGTTCAATGAACTGAGCATGATAAGCACTAACTTTTAAAACAATTGCAATCCATCAATTGTTTTCATTAAACACCCTGTTTAAATGATATAAAATCACCAATCAAATAAACATGACTCAGACTATACGTTAAGAATATATCATGTCTATAACGTGTAACAATAATTTTCGTTACGGAGTAGTCCTATATACTTCTCAAATATTTCATCAAAATATTAGGGATCAAGAAGAACAAAAGTGTCCTAAGCAATTATTCATTGTAAATCCCAAGTTGAAAAAACATCAGACAATCATTATATTCAACTTAAAAAGAGGAATATCATATCAATCCAATTACCGTCATTACGTAAAATCAATTACAGATGTTAGTTAAACAATTATATCAACTTATAATTTACAACAGAAGAGAAATAAACAAATTGTACATGTTTCCCTCTGAACTAGCTCATGTCTATACCATCTTTCCAAAAGCTAGGCATTCACTTAATACACATGCTAATAAATCAGTTGAGTCCATCATCAACACCACTGTTTTATTAAAACTTACAATAAAGCAACTACAGTACAGTAGCCTTCTTGCCAAACAATGGTGTCTATCTACCAAGCGGACTCAGTATGACCTTACGCAAAAGCAAAAGATAAGAAGATTAGCACTGAAAGGCTTTTAGACACAAGGTCGAAATCAAAGAATTCCTTTGCTATAGCAGTCAACCAAAGACTCATGATCATTTAAGCAATGACATTTCCCTACGACTATGCGAAGGGATTTTTAAACGAAATCCAAGCAGCATGCACAGCCACATCAAACTGGAATGTAATCAGAAGGAAAACATACACAGAATATCGTAATCACCCCTGAATGAAATCAGAGTTGAAAGTATGGTATTCGCGACCTACTTAAAAGGCCATAATTCATGTTATCAAGATTAATTAAAGAAAACCAACAAATCCAAGAACATTACATGTTCATACTCAGGATTATACAGAAAACAGTGACATAGATTACCATTCGAGGAATTAAAACTAAGTCCATAAACAGTATTCACAGTTTAGCTTATCCAGAAGCCGACATACAAGATATCTTCCCATACTCACAGAACCCAACAAGTCAAAAACAAAGTAAACCCAACAGTTATAATTTGAAGTAGTTACACTGTTTATCTATCAAGTGTAGACACCAAATTTGTGTCTTACGACCCCTTGTCACCCGCATCTCATCTCGCAATATAACCTCATCACCTAAACCTTACACAATTATTTATTAATTACCTTGTAATGGATAAATCCACATCACCTTACCTGCCACCTCATTTTGCCACTTCATCATGACCTAGCCCTAACCCTAAACTAACCTAATTAAGACCCATAACTTGGTCCACACCTACACCCATAACTAATGACCCCTTTCTCGCACCCAAAACCGACCTTCTAGTCATTTGACCAAGCCCGCAACTGATCTCTCGGGAGAAAAGCAGGGAAGGTGGGATATTTTACTAAAAATAGCCTACTTTTTCCTTACCGATGCCGGTTCCTACTCGACCGCCGTCGATTACGTAACCACCATTGGTTCCCTGTAAATGGCCTCCCCAAACCAAAAACAAGGATCGAAATTTCATTTTAGATCAAAGGTGGAAGGATTTTGAATCAAGATAAATCATTGGGAGCGATCAACAGAGTCCAGATCTTCACTTGACCGAGCAGAGACAAGTGAAGAAACCAGAAGCGTTTGCAGCAAAGGAGATCAACTTGCATCTTCGTCAAAACAAGTAAGTCACATCTTGCATGTCTTCTGTTATAACATTTCTTATGCCTTTTGAATCACAGTCCTCATAAATCCATTTCTGAATCCACTACCCAGCATGCCATTTCATCTAACCATCATTCATCTACCTCTCATCACCTCATTTCCTAATATCACCCATTTATAGCCTTACAAATAACACAGCTACCAAACAACACAAACACCCCACAAAACAACCAACCTACAGATCCTAAACCCTACCGACATCAGTTACCAGAGACCGGTATCGGTTACCCTGACTACAACTAGAAATCAGCCTTTCCCCTATCCATTCCAATGAAGTAATTTAATTGATACTTTACAGTCTTTTGTGTTAATTCATATTAGCAGGGAAACTGACCACCTTCAAAAGGAAGTTTTATATTTCCTGGGCCCAAGGCAGTTTCCTCATTTATTGTTTAATCAAAATCTGGTGGTCTTGTGTTCTTATTTGCAGGTAGTCCTTCCAAGACAAAAAGGAGTTCTTCGCAGTCAGCCTGATCTTTCTCTACGGTACGCGCACATAATCTCAACATTCTACAGGTATTCCTCCTAGCCCCAACCCTTATCTGTTTCTAAAAGGAACGAAACATTCCGAGCGAAACATTTTGGCACGCCCGGTGGGACCCATTTTGGGTTTCTGTTTCTCTTGCTTATTTTCATTTTAGGAAGCATACTTGCTGTTGCTGCTTTTGTTATATATTTCGTAAAGAATTTGTCTTGCTTTCCTAGTTTTGCATTAGTGAAAGTCATCTCTCTTGCTTCATCGAACATAATTTTCGATTTGGGTTTAAAACACGTGCATTGCATTCCTGCTTGTTGTTTTTCAATTCTAGTGAACGTAGATTAAGTAACAGGTCGTACACGTGGGGGTGATATCCACGGTATTGACAGGAAATTAATCTTACATTCACTGCACAACACATACCGAATCACTTCACAATTAACACAACAGCTCAAACATCCCCCCTTTTTCCGCGGTATTCCTCCGCCCGATTGAGGTAACCTTATAAGCCAAAACAACTTGACATTTCCAATAAGTCTCTTGTTTAGGATTCTGACATCATTCTACGTCTAAAGGCATAAGCCCATGATAATTAAAATTAACCCTAGGGTTAATCTCTGGATTTGCGTGTGCATCTTGCTTGTTTTTAGTTCTGTTTTCTTTCTCATACTCTATCTTCTGTGATCAATAATTGGACAAGTATACTAAACGTTGTTAAAAATCAAATTAGCAGCCTTTTTATATCTTGTTAGCCTAGACTTCTTACACCGACATCGGTTACCTGACCGACGTCGGCTATAGTATAACCGACATCAGTTACTAGACCGATATCGGTTACTGTCTTTTCCAATTCCTGACAAACCAGCAACCTACCAATTTTACTAGTCTGAGTTTGATTCTATTCCTGACAGATTGAAACCCTACTGTGAACTCCTGTCCATGGTTGTTATCACTCGAAAGCAAGCCGCCGCCATGGTTTCACATGCTTGCTCTGTTTCTTTTCCTGAATCACCCCCTTCACATTCTGTGGGGAATCCTACGGATACCACCGAGGTTCCTAAAATTCCTGTGGGAGATAAGGACTTTGCCAAGTTTCTAGATGCTAATTCTAGCGCTGTACAATACTATTTGTCTCATACCCCTGACCGTACGCCTGATGGTCATCTCCTTGTTGGTATGCCTATTAGTATAGCTGCTCATTTAGCTCCCACTCCGCCTGATAATACTGCCTTGCTTCCTACATCTCTAGCCCCGTCTCCCAATCCGACGGCTTCAGAGATTCATACGACTCAGATTGGCTTTCCGTTGGTTAACCTCAGACCCCACATATCATTACCACTGACTTCCCCTACCTCATCTCTCTTGTAGACTGCTCCGTTCATGACTTGCTCTCTGCCACCTATCCACACGAGCTTTCCTTCTCAAGCTTTGCCTACCTTTTCATTCCCATACACGTATCCAGTGACCTCAACATCCTATATGGGACATCCCTATTCTGTCACCTCAACATATTCATCCTCCATACCTTATCAACACTTAACCCCACCATCGTCCAGCGGAGGCCCTTGGCCCAATTTGCCTCCGTTTACCACAACCGCACCATCATCCCATCCAACCATGTATTTCATCAAACAAATGATGGAAAAAATGCAAAACCTGGAGGCTTCTATTTCAGGAAGTCGTAGCGCCTTGACATACGAGCAAGTTTGTCGGGAGCCCATTCACCCTTCTGTCCCCCTTCATTCATATCCTCTTCAATGGGAATTGCCGAAATTTACTCATTTTAATAGTAAAGAGGATCCTCAACAACACTTGCGATCATTTAGACATGCTTGTTATTTGATTGCCCATGATGATGCCTTGTTACTCCGCACCTTTCCCATGTCCTTATCAGGACCTGCCTTGGAGTGGTACAGTGCTTTAACCCAGCACTCAATCTTCTCTTTTAACCAACTAGCCCAATCTTTCTTGGATCATTTCTCCATTAACATTGCCAAGAAAGTATCTATCACCGACCTCTATGCCATCTGACAATTTGAAGATGAATCTATCGTAGATTTCGTTGGATGATGGTGGGGCCTTATCAACCAACTTATGTATGCCTTCCCTCAAACCGAACTTATCGAACTGTTTACGTGGGCCTGCGCTAAGCAAATTTCTCCTACTCTTAAAATTCAAACTTTCCACACATTTGATGAGGCCTTTACCATGGCTCGGAAACTAGAAATTCGAGCCTTAGAAGAAGAGAAATTGCGGTTGCGCAACAAAAACCCCAATTTCCAAACTCCTGATTCTACCAATAAACCAAATACCACCACTCCTCACGCGTCCACTTCTTCTAAATCAAAAGGAGCTGTCCACGCGGTGATGGTTAAATCTCAAACACCGTCTAATACCCCACCAAAAACAACCTATAAGTATAAAGCAGAGCCCATCAATTACACTCCCTTGGGAGAAACCTATGGTGTCATCTTGGAAAAATTGCTCAAGGCCGGAGCTATCACCTTGCTCCCTGTTAAAACTCACTCCGAGTTTGACTCCACTCGCGCTATACCTTCCTGGCACAAAGAAAATGACTTCTGTAACTTTCACCACGTAAAAGGACATAGTCATGAAAACTGCAAGATGTTGAAAAACATAGTGCAGGAAATGGTTGACGCAGGGGATATAACCCTCGATAATCCTAATGCCCCTGCCAACTGAAATTTGAAAATCTTCAACAAACCATTCCCGAATCACTCTCCCAACAGTAACACAAACCAGGATATCTTAGCCGAGGAGAGTGTTCATGAGATCCATGCAGTCTTCGATACCCAGCCAAAAGCCTCTATCGAGAAAATTTTGAATCAAGCCTCTTCACTAACACAGGAGCCCGAACCTCCTTTACCACCATCAAGCCAAAGCAAAATCATTCCTTTCCCCATAAAGGAGTTAACTGCCTAGACTTCTCTTCCCATCGATGAGTCTTCTTATACCACATCCCTACAAGATTGCGAACGGATGTTATCTAACCTATCTATTTCCCAGATTTCCCCTTCTACCCCTCTTGCTATACAAGAGGAAGGCTCGCCACTTCTTTTGTCATCCTTAGACAAGAAACCTCTTAAATCGACATCACCATATTCTTTAAATATGACAGATCCTCTCAAACATGCCCTCCTACCTATTAGTCCTTCATCACCTAAATCTTCCCAATGACCAGTCGACCTCTTAACATCTATTGATACAGTGCCTCATCTACCACCTGTATCACACCCACAGTGGACTGGAATCACAACCTGTCTTTCTTTTGTACAAAAGTTCATATTCACACGTGAGGACTGTCATTCCACAGAAGATAGACAGGCCCTATGGGAACGTTTGAGTATGCCATATTCTACTCAAATGCAAATGACCGATCCTGAGACCTCCACCATATACCCGAAGTGTTTACAGAAGCTTAAAATGCCCATGTTCTCACCTTCACCCCCCTCACCTCTACCAAATGCCCCGTCCACTTCTATTAACTTAACCAAATCTTCTCCTACGCTAGGGACCTCACCCATACCTATTCTAACACACCCACCTAAGTGGTTTGATTTATCTTAAAATAAAGCCGTCCACCCCATTAAGAGACAGACTCAATCTCCTCAATCTATGCCTCTATCACAACTAAAACCATCATCGTCACACCTACCTTCCATATTGGGACCCCATCCCTCTACCTTACATCAATATATTATACCTCCTACTTTTTCTGTAAAGCAACCTACGCCTTCTGCACACATACAGAGATCCCACCGTATAGCAACACCGTCACTCCGCGTATCCTGTCCACCTATCAACCCTAAACAAATTCCATCATCAAAAGATTTGTTTTCGGTCACTCCTATTTCCCCGTGGTTGTTTTCTGATACCACATAATTTGTGGCCTCATCATCCAATATAGCTTCTGTGCCAAAGAAACCACGTTTAGTGAAAAACACGTGTCAACACCCCTCGGCTAAACCACCACCCATACGAACCAACCACGCCCAAACATTACCAAAACCCGTACGAACCAACCACACCCAAACATTACCAAAACCCGCGCAACCAATACCCTCATCCTCCTCCGATTTTGACCCACTCAAAGGATCTTACGCCAAAATCCTTGCTATGTTGGTGGAGAATGCGACCATTTCTCTACCCCCACTTAGACCTTATGACCCTTATAAACCTCGCCCTATAGGTTACGATGAGTCTAAAATCTGTGCTTATCACCGCACACCAGGACATGATGTGGAGGGATGCAAAGCTGTAAAAACCATCCTTCGTCAGTCACCTCTCCCAGATAGAAAGGTTAAGAAAGACAACTTACGAAGGGAGAGACCTTTAGCTTCCATTCCCTCTACTATACCATCTGTCCCTGCCTCACCAAAATCTATCATTATTACAACCCCACCTCTTGAAGACCATGACTTATCCCAACCATCTTCCTCATCTCAGGTCTACGAGATTAATATGATTAGTGTCACTACTCAAGGGCAGAAAAACAATGGGAAAGCAAAAGAAAACACGCCTGCGGCACCTCTTTCTTCGTCAACCATCCCGATTGCACCACCACCTAAAGTGGTTATTCGCGGACCCGCTTACCCCATCTCTAATGGAGTTTCCCACCGAACTATGATCAAATAGCTTCACCAATCGCCCGTAAAATTGACACTGTATGATCTCATTCAGACTTCTGAATCTCATCGACAAGCTCTCGTTGAGATCCTTCAAGGGATAGAGGTTTTACCTAATGAAACCTTGCCTGTTACCTCTATTCTAATGCCCAATCATGTTGCTTCACTCACTAAACAACCTATCTCCCCAACCACTTCAGGCTCTGTACAGCAAGCCGCTGCTATCAGTTTCTCTGAAGATGAAATTATCGACTTTGGTACCGAAGATCCTGACCCTGCTCTTTTTATCTCAGCGTACGTTTGGGATATTCAGGTACGTCGTGTTATGATTGACGGGGGCGCTAGCCTAAACATCATCTCTTCAAAATCCTTCCAACAAATGAATATCCCTTCTAGCTACATGTGTGCCAACCCCATCATGTTGCGGTCATTTAATGACGCTATTACCTCTACCTTAGGCACCGTGATCCTCAACATTCGGGTAGGACCACGTACTTTACCCGAACTCTTCTATGTCCTTGAGGGAGAGTTCCAATATAATATATTGTTGGGTCGTCCTTGGATCCGGGCCATGGGATGCGTTCCCTCAACATTACATAGATGCATAAAATTTGAGTACGAGGGGAAGTCCTACACCGTAAAAGCTGATCCTCCCCCCTTTAAAACCTGCAATATGTTATACCGCCCTAACGATGTGCTTATACCAATCAAGACACCCATACATTCAACCCAACCATCCTCTTCAAATGTACCTCAACCATCCACCTGCACCTACGCCTTCAACTGATGAAACCACCGTCGCAAAAACCACTTCCCTTCCCGCAGCTAACATCCCAACCTCCGACCCCTTAGTAGATGTTTTTCAACACCTTACGCTGGGGGAGTACCGCCTATATAACGTTAGTTCTTTCCCTACCCCGCAGGAGTACGGACAATTACATGCACATCCCACCTATGACCGTCGCGTGGGGGAGGTAATCTCTTACGGACCACCCCATTGCCGCACCAACCTAACGTATGGGGGTGTTGACGCATCCTCCATTACCCCTGAACCTCCTCTTGGTGTGGTTCCCTTCCAATCCGATTTTCAATACTTGACAAATCGTCGTTTCGCCCTCACCTTCTTGACTCACTGTGCTTGGAAAGGCTTTGGTTTTGGTCTTTACGAACAAGGCCGACATACACTCATTCCCGTGACTACCCGCAAACACAATGATCGCAGTGGTCTCGGTTTTCCTGAAACACCTACACAGGAGACACCTCGTGTCAGCTATATTCTGGAAGAAGATGATGTCACCCCTACCAAACCATCATCACCCACTTTGCCATCATCACCCACAGAATCTATAGACCCTGAATCTATCCCTCCTAATTTTTTTTTTTCATAAATGCTATCTTCATAGGTCCTCTCACTTATCAACGCGATAATGAGGACCCATCTTCTCTTCCCCTTCTGTATCCAGACATGATCGAAGAGGATTCGACTTTGATTAATGTTGTTGAGTGCCAGGATGACGACTCCATCCTCACTTACCTTGGGGCGGATGACTCCTATCTTCAACGCGCCTTACCATCTGAAACTCAAACCATGTTGAATGAATCGACTATAGAAATCAACATCCACATAGAGGAGGATCCTCACATTGTGAAGATCGGACAATCCCTTAACACATCAGAACAAGCCGCCTTTACTACCTTTCTCCGTACCCGCAACCAAGCTTTCGCTTGGTCCTACGCGGACATGCCAGGAATTGATCCTACCATTGCCATCCATAACATCACTCTAAACCCCGATTCCAAACCAGTCAAACAAAAACTGAGAAAAATGCATCCACGCATTGCCCTCTTGGTCAAAGAAGAGCTTCAACGACTTCTTTCTGTTTCCTTCATCTTGCCTATTGACTATCCTCAATGGATTTCTAACATCGTACCTGTCACTAAAGCGACGGGGCGACTTCGGATATGCACGGATTTCTGAGACCTTAACCTCGCTTGCCCCAAGGATGACTTCCCCCTCCCAAGTATTGATCAACTTGTTGATCTCACTGCGGGTCATGAAATGCTTTCTCTCATGGATGGCTTTTTAGGATACAACCAAATTTTGGTTGCCCCTGCCGATCAACACAAAACTGCCTTCATAACTCCTTGGGGAACCTTCTGTTATCGTGTCATGCCGTTTGGCCTTAAGAATGCTGGTGCTACCTATCAGCGGGCTATGACTTACATTTTTCATGACATTATGCACACTATCCTTGAGGATTATGTCGATGATCTTCTGGGCAAATCTAAACATCGCAGTGAACATCTCGATGTTTTAACCATTATTTTTGATCGCCTGTTGCAATATTCTGTTCGTCTTCAACCAAAGAAATGTGTCTTTGGTGTTCTTTCGGGAAAACTTCTTGGCTTTATCGTCTCTTTGCGTGGCATTGAGGTCGATCCATCTAAAGTAAAAGCTATCCTAGAAATGCCCCCACCCAAAAACCTCAAACAATTGCGTAGTTTGTAGGGTAAACTTCAATCCATCCGGCGTTTCATCTCCCAACTCTCGGATCGATGTCACCCTTTTCATCACCTTCTTAAAAAAGATGTTGCCTTTCAATGGAGTGAGGAGTGTCACCAAGCCTTCGAAGCTCTCAAATCCTATCTCTTGCAGCCACCCGTGCTTATCCCACCCCAGGACGACCACCCTTTCTACCTTTATCTTTCCGCCACTGACCATGCTATAGGAGCTATGCTCGCACATCGGGACTTGGCACGTCGAGAACAGGCCGTTTATTATATAAGTCGTACCCTCATGGATTACGAGACTAGGTATACACATGTAGAAAAATTGTGCCTAGCCCTATCATTCGTAGCCACCAAACTCTGACATTACCTCCTGAATCACAAAACTTTTGTCATCACCAACACGGACCCCATTCATTATATGTACGCCAAACCACATCTAAACCAACGCATCGCTCGATGGCTTATGCTCCTCGCCGACCTCGACCTTGAGTTTATACACCAGAAGTCAATCAAAGGACAAACTCTTGCAGACCAACTTGCGGAGGCCCCTTTACCTGGGGAACAATTCACCAATTTTAATTTCCCTGACGAACTCATCGTCACTCTTTCACTCGGGGAAGAGTCGTATCAAATGACCCTCTTCTTCGATGGATCTAAATGCCACCGTGGTGGAGGAGTCGGCATTGTTCTTATTCCTCTTGATGGCGAGCCTATGCCTCTTTCATTCCGACTCGATTTCCCTTGCACTAATAATACAACGGAATACGAGGCCCTTGTTCTGGGTCTCCAAGTTGCGCTGCACTTAGGTATCAAATCTATCAATATTTTTGGCGACTCTCAATTAGTAGTCAATCAAGTTATGGGCATCTACCAATGTAAAAATGAGGAACTTCAAAAATACAAACACTACGTGGACTCACTTCTAGCCTTATTTACTCACTATTCTATCCAAACCATTCCCCGCTCCACTAACAAATTTACGGATACTATGGCTTGCTTAGCCTCGCAAATTCCAGCTTCATCAACTGACTCTGAATTATTCGTCGTGGTCCAACAACTTTTTGCCCCATCCTACTCAACCCCGGTAGTTTGTATGATAAATACTGTGTCTACTAATTCGCAGGATACCTGGTACCACCAATTTCACGACTATCTTACAATCTCTATTCTCCCACCTGACCTTACTAGTAATGGCAAACGTGCTTTTCTTAAAAGTGTTTCACGTTATGTTGTCATGGGGGGACTCCTCTATAAACGTGGCTTTGATGGTATCCTCCTTCGCTGTCTAACCGGCGCGGAGGTCACCTATACCATCCAACAAGTCCATGATGGGATTTGTGGTGGACATTTTAGTGGCCTTGCCATGGCTAAACGAATCCTTCGCCTAGGTTATTATTGGCCTACTCTCAATAACGACTGCTACGAATATGTTAAGCGTTGTGTTATGTGTCAACAACATGCTAACCTTCAACATACTCCTAGCCATCCGCTGCAGGTCGCACGAGATCTTTGGCCTTTCTCACAATGGGGTTTAGACCTTATTGGTGAGATTCACCCGTCCTCTTCACAACGTCACCGATGGATAATCACAGCCACCGAATATTACACAAAATGGGTGGAGGCCATTCCACTCGTTTCGATCAAAAAGGAAAAAATTGTCGAATTCATTAACCATCACATTATCTGTCGTTTTGGTATTCCTCATCGCCTAATAACAGATAATGGTAAATCTTTTAAAAACAAGTTGTTACAAGACCTTTGTGACAACTTTGGTATCAAACTTAGTTTCTCATCGCCTTACTATCCGCAGGCCAATGGTCAGGCTAAATCTTCTAATAAAACCCTAACCAAAATCCTCATGAAAGTTGTCAATGAATCTGGAAGAAATTGGCACGATCACATTCCCTTTGCCCTTTGGGCTTATCGTACTAGAATTCATACCTCCACTAAGGCCACACCTTTTTCTTTGGTATATGGTACCGAGGCTGTCCTGCCTCTCGAAGTACAAATACCCTCCCTTAGAATATCTCTTCAGGATATTCTCACCAACGATGATTTCCGCCAAGAGCGGTTAGCCCAATTGGAGCTTCTTGACGAGCGTCGTCTTACAGCTCTTGATCACCTCCAAATCTATCAAAAACATATCAAGCGTGCTTATGATAAGCGACTTCATGAGCGCACCTTTAAGGTTGGTGATCTTGTCCTCAAAGAGAATCAACATGTAACCAAACTAGAAAAGAGCAAACGTGGAAAATTTGCTCCTAATTGGATTGGGCCTTATATAATCACTCACACTTATAGATCAGGCACTTATCGTTTAGCTTCGCTTAATGGTAAACCTGAGCCTGAACCCCTTAATGCCTTGCATCTTCGACCATTCTACTATTGAATTTAGTGTTATATCACTTCTTATCTACCTACTGCTCGTCCCTTGAGCTCATTTACCACTACATACATTTTGTTTCCTACATCTCCAAATAAAATCAAGCTCACTTCTCACCTCCCCTCAAACGATGCCTTCCCCTTTTTAGTCTAGTCCATGACTTCAAAGTATTAAAATACCACCTTCTTATGGGATTTTCTTGAGTCAAACTTCCTACCAAACTAGATGCTTCACGCCAAAAGAACATCTAGCTATCTAAATTATATATAGACTGTTCCCTCGAAGGACAGCTATATGCCAAATTATTGCTGCTATTCTATATAGACTGCTCCCCCGAAGGACAGCTATGCACTAAAATCATATCTGCTACTATAAATAGACTGCTCCCTCGAAGGACAGCTATACACAGTCAGCCTTTATCAGAAGCTTCTCGCATTGATCAGCTTTGTGAAGACCTCAAGAATAGTACAATCAATATCCCTTGTAGACTTCCCGCATCGATCAGTCTATATTCAGTCAAATAAAAGCCTCATTCAAAAGAACTTTTTGGGTCATGGACTTGTCTATTTAGGGTAGGTTCTCTTTCGTCAGAACACTCACTTTGTAACAAGTTCTCTGTACCTCAGCTATATCATCCACCTCACCTCACCATTTGTTTCAACTCAAGGGACGTAACGTACACCCGATATATTGTGATCATACAACTCTTTTCACCTATTGACTTCTCGTCTATGCACGGTACCTAGGGCTTCAAGCTCATTCTACGTTGTGTGGTTTGTTTAGCTCTTTTCACCTACGGAGCACTCTTTCCACTTTGCCTCGCATCTAGGATTGTGTGTTGATCTTAATCAGGACATGGTTCCCTTCTACTTGGGTAGGCTAACTTTCGCTTCCCTTATACCTTTTACAACATCACCAATTCATTACCAACACCAACAACCTTACCTTACCAATATTACTATCAATACCTTTACCAACCAACCAATTGCCTAACCATACCTAAATTTCCTGAATTCACCTCTCCCTGATCCTAAGGGAGAACTACATCGGTCTGAGGCCCTTCCTTGCTTTGTGCAATGGGCTATGTAGGCAGCACTTAGGAGACATGGGGTCTCCCAAGGTTAGCTCGACCATCCCCTACCATAACCTATCATGTGTGGTAAATATAAATATTTTTGTGTATTTCTATTTCATCACATTCCTCTTTATCCTTTTTTCAAAACACCGAAAATCAAAACACAAACATTCTTATTATTATCGTAACTCAAATCAACATACATATTCAGTTTTATTTAGATGTTAAATAAATACATCTTCTCTATCATCGACACGCAGGTCGACATCTTTATTTTTATACCTCTATAACATTTACTTAAACCCTCACGATTCATCCCGACCCAGGTGATGATCGTGATTGTCGACGCCTTTCGCCAGGCCTCTCTATCCTCAAAGGTACCACAGCTATTGGTACAGCCCACTGATCTGCCAATCTCTCTTGTAACATATGAATACGCTCCTCTCGCATGGAGGAATCTCTCGTCTCTAGTCCTCTGTGCTCGTGACTCCGCAACCACTAACAATCCTCTTGCCTCATTCACCTGCATTTAGAGCTGCTGAACTAAACTCTGTAGACAATCTCTCTCTACTGTAATCACAGCTATGTCAGGACGATCACGTATACCTCACAGCTCTGCTACCCACCATAATCTATAGGCCTCTGTCATTCCTGCATCCATTACCCTGCGATCGGCTGCTATTTCCTCTGGCCCTTCTGGAGGTGTTGGCCGGGGAGGTGAGAATGCTGCCTCGGCATCGATCCTCATATATGGTCTATAAGCCTGGGTATGTCTTGCACCAATCCCAATTGTCGCCGCACGCGATCTAGAGGAATCCTCTCATACTCACCTGGCCTGTGCCCTGCGATCCACCTCAATCACTCTACACCCCTCAACTCCTCAGCTATATTCTCTGTTACCATATAGTTCCCGTAAGGCCGCCAAAAGATATCAGCAATCGTCACCCTCTCCCATACCTGCCTATAATACTCAATGTCACCCGTCATGGCCTGAGATCTTACCTCTTGTTCTGTTTGGACCCATCGTCTGAATCCCAACCTCTGTACTCCAGTTTCTCCTGACTGGATGGATCGGCCTACTGGTCACACACAAACAATGTGCTCATAGGCCCAACAGTGTAATAAGTATGAACAATCCAGTGTCGTCCTGTGATTTCACCTACAAGCCCATAAACCCCTGTATAACTCTGCCAAATATGCAGGTGCCCATGCAAAAGTCACGTTCCTTTCTATCATCTCCCAGATAACACACATCAATGCCTTTGGAAATCTTCCCCCTTCTGCCCTCGGTAATGCATAATACCCTACCGCTATCATTAATATTACTGCTAACCTTGTCTCCTTAGGATGTGCTGCATACATTATCCCATACGTAAATGATAAACCTCGCTGTGTCAAATCTCAGGCGTATGGACCAAATACTGCTGTTATCGCTCCCCGCGCCACGCTAGGTAATGCCTGATATACTGGTTCTCCTGTAATAGGGAGTCTCAAAATACGGAACACATCTTCCAATGTTACTGTCATCTCCCCTGTTGGCAGATAGAAGGTATTTGTCTCAGGATTCCATCTCTCAATCAACGCCTATAACATAGCATGGTTACGTGCAATTCGTGAATAATAGCGGATTCCACTTAACCCCAAATGATTTATCAATGTCCATTCAGCTGGCGTTACATCCGCTCAGATTCGTGACAACAGTGCTGGTACACTATCATTCATCCTTAGCCCTGCCTCTGCCTGCATACGTCACAAATAAAAACAACTGTTCAATAAATCAAATCACCACGGGTTTTTTTTTCTCACATTCTGGAAGTTCCTACAGTAACTGGTATCGGTTATACAGCTAACCGCTATCGGTTTAGTAACCGATATCGGTTATCCCTAACCGGTATCGGTCACTGTCAATTATCATGCACCTTGCCTAAAAACAACCACCTACGACAATAACATTGATCGTTTATTCCGCTCGGTATACACAGACATACCTAAAAACCCCCGATTACCTACCACGTAACACTCACCTCATTTATAACCCTTGTTATCATCTTTTCTTTCTCATATCTACCCACATACTCTCCCCCATCTTATTCACAAAACATGCAGTAATCAAATCACAACCAAAACGTTTACCTCTTGAGTTGCAGCAGCTTGAGGTGGCCCTTGTCTTCCCTCTCGTCCCTGCCTGCTGGATGCTTCTCCTCGTTCTGCCATGATCACCACCCTTTTCAAATTTGCCTTTCTACCTTCTGAATCTCAGAACACATTCACTTTCCCTGTCTCTTTTCTCCTTATCACTCAAATTTCTCATGCAATTACCTGTCTCAGTCGTCAAAAAGCGTCATGTTCGTGTATTTAACTTCTTGCATGGCTCTCAAAATTAGAACTTAAGTTGCCACCCTAGCTTTTTTTTATTTTTAGAAAAGCTCATACCTAAATAACCGGTATCGGTTATGTAACCGATATCGGTCTACTAACTACCGCCGTCGGTTATCTAACCGATATCGGTTATACACCTGCCTTTTTGAAACATGGTTCTTTTCTTCATTTTTTACCTAATTTTTGTCGCGCCCACCTCTTTTCCTGCATCTCATCACCATTATCCATATTTGTCCATCCACCACACATATCATTACAATTTCATTAACATCATCTATTTTACAAAAACAAACAAGTCATCAACTAAGGATACCAAAACAAAACAAAAAACTATCTATCTATACATCATTTGGATCCAACTCATCAGATACATATATAACAATGTCCCAAAACCAGCACCAAAACATGCAACATTTCCTCATATAACATGCCATCCATATATACGTACAAAAGACATCAAAATCATCCATATATCAACCTGTCAATTAAACTCATCATACATTCTATATATCACAAACCATTGACGAAATACTTAAAAACATTTTGAACACCGCATATGGATCAAAACATCATCTCTATATACATATACAAGTTTTCAAATATACACTGTGCCCTGCATCGGGACCTCTGTGATCTCATAATCCAATAAAGCCGGCACGCAAGGCCGCAATAACTATCAATAACCTCGACTCGGCTTGCAGGCCGGTCCCTCATATCAAAAATATACTCGCTAGGCCGGTACCAACTGTACAACCCGTACTCGGCTCGCAGGCCGGTATACAATAAATGAATGAATGAATAAATGAGTAATATGTAGGCACGCAGGCCTCTATAAACATAACCGGTTCGCAGACCAGTGCCCATATCTAATTTACAAATACAAATACCATGCTAGGCTCCCTCAGCTATCCCCACCGCCCTCAGCACCTCTCCCCGCTGGTCCCTATGGTGCATCTCGCCTCCTGCCTGTCACAGACACGCCGACTATGGCTGCACCTCCCTGAGATCTCTAGATGTGAGAGGTCTCTTCTCTATGAGCTGCATAAGGCTGATACTCAACTCCGGTACCATCAAGAATATCCTGATAGTATCGGGCCTCCACTCTAACCTCCATATAGTGCTCTCGAGCCACTGAAGGAGCTGGGGCTGGTCCCCTGGCACCTAATACTAATGCCCCCTGAGCCTGTGCTGGTGCCGCTGCTGGTGCCTGTGGCCGCGGTGGTACCGGTACCTGTGCTGCTGCTGGTAATGCTGCCTGTACCTGTACCTACACCTGTGGCTGTGCTGCCGGTGGTGGTGCTGCCTGTGCCTGTACCTGAGCCTGGGCTAGCTGCCCCTGTAAGACCCCTATCTGTGCCTGCGCAGCAGCAAGCTGCCCCTGTAAGAGCTGCACCTGACCCCTGAGCTGATCTCTCTCTGCCGTCACAGCTGCCAAGTCTGGCTGTGCGGGCTGTGCTACCCTCGCCGCTCTCTGACCAAGCCCACCACACCATGTATGCTCCTGTACAACCAGCATCATCTACTGTGTCATCTGCTGGCCTCTCAGCAACCCAATCTGGATCCAAGGGCTGTGGTGCAGGCAGTGGGGCCTCTACATCATCCCTCCTGTACTGAGGGAAGGGAGGTGGCTCGTCCTGTCGTAGCCCCATCTGCCTGCGTACCCTCTCTAGGGGTATCCTCTCGTACTCTCCCGGCCTCCGTCTTGCTATCCAGAATGTGTACTGGATCAGACGCAACTGTAAGTGGGCTCCTCCGCGAGGGTGATGACCTCTGTAAGGTCTCCATACAATATCTACCGCTGTCAGGCCCTCTAATAAATGCCTATAATAGGCAACGTCTCTCCCCGCAAGCACTGCTCGTGGCTGCCCCACGACTCCCAACCACCTCTGAAAGCCATATCTGTATATAACCTATGGCCCTGGCTGCTGGGGCAGCCCTACTGGTCTGATGCATATGATGTGCTCATATGCCCAACAGTGAAGTAAAAAAGTCGAACAAATACCAAATCGCCGCATCCGGCGATAACCCCAGAGCTCTCTGTATAGTTGCACCAGATACACTGGTGCCCACGCATAGCAAGTATGCTCCTCCACCATCTCAAGCAACACCCCCATCAATGCTCATGGAAAGCGGCCTCCCTCTGAGTCTGGGAGGGTGAAGCAGGTGATCCCAATCATCATCAGCACAGCCAGCCGTGTCTCGTGTCGGTGCGCACGGTACATGTCACCATACCCGATACTCGCGCTGTGATAGGTAAGTCGCGCGGCTGCATCTCCAAAAACCTTCAGGATGCTGTCCATCGCTGTCTCCGAATCTACCTGGAAGACTGCCTCTCCCTCGATCGGCAGTCGAAGGATGCGATACACATCCTCCAATGTGATGGTCATCTCTCCGGTCGGGAGATGGAACACATTGGTCGCCGGATCCCATCTCTCGATGAGGGCGACCATCAGGCTGTGATCTCTATCAATAGCTCTGTATCGCTGGACTCCGCCGAGTCCCACCTCGCGCATGATCACCCAATGAGCCGCAGATACGTGTGGCCGCATCCGCACCAACAGCGGGGGCATCCTATCCCACATCGTCAACTGCTGACGTGCCTGCAAAACCAACCCACATCCTTAGACCTACTCTTTATCACAACATCTACTTTACCCTCTAAACCCCCTTTTATCCCCCCGACCACACCCCAACTCTATACCACCCCCCTCTAGCAACCTACCTTCAACCACCCAACCCAAAACCCACCCAACCCAAACCCCAAATCCCATATCTACCCACAAAACCCCACCCACACCCCAAAACCCACACCAATCCCACCCATAAACCCACCCAACCCAAAACCAAACTCAACCCACCCAAACCCCTACCCGACCCAACCCAAAACCCAAAACCCAAACCCCACCCAACTCCCATACCCATACAAACCCCCTAACCCCAAAACCAAACCCAACCCAAAACCCACCCAACCCAAAACAACCCAACCCAAAACCAAACCCACCCCACCCAAAACAAACCCCACCCACACCCCAAAATACACCAACACAAAACAAGCCCAACCCAAACCCAAACCCACCCAACCCCAAAACAAAACAAACCCACACAAACCCAACCCGACGCCGGCCGATATACGACCAATGCTGGTCCATCCCAACGCACCCTATCCACACAATTTGCGACTGATGCTAGTCGCTTAGCAACCGACATCGGTCGCTGTATTTTACCGGAGCCGAACCCCCGCGCGGCCCCCCCACCCACATTTTTGCATTTTTCTACTTATCTACCCACCCAAACACCCTAAAAACCTACCCACCCAACCGCCTAGCCCTATTTTACCCATCTATCCTCTTCGTTTTTCAAATTACGTCCATTTACTCATTATTTCCTAAAACATGTAAATTCCTACCCAAACCCCCAATTTAGCTTAATACCATTCAAATGCACAAAATAAAGAGTTCCGAACCTACCCGAACGATGACACGTCGTCGTGGTGGGATGGGTGGTGGTGGTCCAGCTGGTCCAGCCCCTCCTGCTCCTCCTGCCTGTGCCATAGCTCCAATTCTGATCTGTTGGGTCCCCAGCCAATCAACTGCTGCCTCCTCCTCACTCGGGCCCACAAACAACTCACTCCTCTAGCAAAATAGCTCCACCTCACTCAATAAAACCTCCAATCTCAACTCTCCACGTCAGACAAATCAATTTGGTTTTCAAATAACACAAGTGACAATGACAAGCCGTATTTTTCTTTTTATAGGTTTTTCGCCCTTAACCGATATCAGTTTCATTTTGCTCTAATGAACTGGTATCGGTCCCTTAACCGATATCGGTCATGTAGAATCGACATCGGTTTTTCTTCCAACTTTCCCCCAATTTTTTTGCCCTTATTTACCATTTGCCCCTTTTTAACCACATATCACCTATATCCACCTTTGCTGAACACCATTTGTTTACCTATTCGGCCCGACCCAAGGCCTCAACCTACCTAACCGGCCCGACCCAAGGCCTCAACCTACCTATTCAGCCCGACCCAAGGCCTCAACCTACCTATTCGGCCCAACCCAAGGCCTCAACCTACCTAACCGGCCCGACCTAAGGCCTCAACCTACAAAACCGGCCCGACCCAAGGCCTCAACCTACCTATTCGGCCTGACCCAAGGCCTCAACCTACCTATTCGGCCCAGCCCAAGGCCTCAACCTACCTATTCGGCCCGCCCCAAGGCCTCAACCTACCTATTCAGCCCGACCCACGGCCTCACCCTAACCATTTGGCCCGACCCAAAGCCTCAACCTACCCCCCCGGCCTGAGCCAAGGCCGCAACACAACAACCTGGCCCGACCCATGGCCGTACCACCTCAATACCTTACCTAAAATCAACACCATACACTTTTATCCACCCATCCTATAGTTTTTTGTTCAATCGAGCTCACCTATTTGTGTTTTAGCATGATTAGGGTCCTTGACTTGATCTGTCGACCAACTTTGCCTAGACCTAGACCGTGACGTTTATCTCAACCAAACCAACCATTTGGTACTGCTGAACATGCCTAAACGTTCCTGTACCTTACCTGTTATATACCCTGTAGCTACTTCCTATGCCTTGGATACCAGGATTATATCACCCTTGTTTGGATAAACTATCGACCTTTGCCTAAGCACTGCTGGTTAGCTCGTCAAATCATGTACCCTAGTCGTACGATTGCATTTCAACATGCGTCTGCTTCCTTGGACCTACCCCACCACCTTACCATCCCCTCTACACCATTTACCCTTTATCAACCCTATCCCTGATTTCACATTCTCTCAATCTGTGATAGATTTGAGGGGGATTACCTATACCCTTAACAATGGAAACCACTTCATATTATTGTCCGTGCAGCTTTACAAAACAAGCTACATGATAATAAGGGGCTAATGTAGACACCAAATTTGTGTCTTACGACCCCTTGTGACCCGCATCTCATCTCGCAATATAACCTCATCACCTAAACCTTACACAATTATTTATTAATTACCTTGTAATGGATAAATCCACATCACCTTACCTGCCACCTCATTTTGCCACTTCACCATGACCTAGCCCTAACCCTAAACTAACCTAATTAAGACCCATAACTTGGTCCACACCTACACCCATAACTAAAGACCCCTTTCTCACACCCAAAACTGACCTTCTAGTCATTTGACCAAGCCCGCAACTGATCTCTCAGGAGAAAAGCAGGGAAGGTGGGATATTTTACTAAAAATAGCCTACTTTTTCCTTACCGATGCCGGTTCCTACTCGACCGCCGTCGGTTACGTAACCGTCATCGGTTCCCTGTAAATGGCCTCCCCAAACCAAAAACAAGGATCGAAATTTCATTTTGGATCAAAGGTGGAAGGATTTTGAATCAAGAGAAATCATTGGGAGCGATCAACAGAGTCCAGATCTTAACTTGACCGAGCAGAGACAAGTGAAGAAACCAGAAGTGTTTGCAGCAAAGGAGATCAACTTGCATCTTCGTCAAAACTAGTAAGTCACATCTTGCATGTCTTCTGTTATAACATTTCTTATGCCTTTTGAATCACGGTCCTCATAAATCCATTTCTGAATCCACTACCCAGCGTGCCATTTCATCTAACCATCATTCATCTACCTCTCATCACCTCATTTCCTAATATCACCCATTTACATCATTACAAATAACACAGCTACCAAACAACACAAACACCCCACAAAAAAACCAACCTACAGATCCTAAACCCTACCAACATCGGTTACGAGAGATTGGTATCGGTTACCCTGACTACAACTAGAAATCAGCCTTTCCCCTATCCATTCCAACGAAGTAATTTAATTGATACTTTACAGTCTTTTTTGTTAATTCATATTAGCAAGGAAACTGACCACCTTCGAAAGGAAGTTTTATATTTCCTGGGCCCAAGGTAGTTTCCTCATTTATTGTTTAATCAAAATCTGGTGGTCTTGTGTTCTTATTTGCAGGTAGTCCTTCCAAGACAAAAAGGAGTTCTTCGCAGTCAGCCTGATCTTTCTCTATAGTACGCGCACATCATCTCGACATTCTACAGGTATTCCTCCTAGCCCCAACCCTTATCTGTTTCTAAAAGGAACAAAACATTCTGAGCGAAACATCAAGAATTCAACTGAGTCCCAACAATAGTAAACAAAATACATAGAAGATAATGATTCCATCCATGCCAACATTGGCAAGCCTTTAAAATCAGGTTTATACAAAAGCTATATAATGATTTAGTAATAAGAAATCCAACGCAGCCCGTATAACTATATTTGCTCCAAGCTTACATAGAGTGGAATACCTATTTAAATGCCCAATTGAGTCTGAACCACAAATTCCTTGTAAAACGAAAGTATTCATTACCAAATAACAGAAGTTGCCTTACCTGTTACTCCAACAAGACTCAGACAAAGCAATTTCCAACATTCAAATATATATATATAGCTTCCACAGTGGCCCAATTTATACGAATCATTTAATGGACTCTACAGAGTTGTTCAAATAAAATACATATATCCATATTGTATACTGTCAATGGGTTGAATCCCATTACCACAATAAAAAGGAAAAACAACTTCCACAGGGTCGTAGTGACTATTGTAACACAGTAGTTACCTCTTCCCAAACAAATTTAAAAGACAAAACGAAACCCAACAAGTATCAATAACCACCCCATCAATAACCATGACAGAGCTTACAAGGTTCTTTTAAAACTGAATAATCAAACAAATGTCCAGCAGTTTCCCTTCCAACAAGTATTCACAACATGCATCGATGACAAAATCGACAAGCATAACAGTGGCCTGTACCCATCACAAGAATAATTTATGGGCTCTCGCTGAGCAGGCCAAGCATACATTCCTTTCATATATTTCGTATATTTAAGCCAGAATGCAAAACACAAAGAAATAAAGCCACAGTTCGAATTTAATAAACACCCATCAAGGGATAAATGAAAAATCGAACCAGCATGAAGATACAGTGTCAAAATCACACAAGACATCCAAAGAAAATCCTCTATTACCATAAATCATTTGAACAGAGTTGTTCTAATGAAATCACTTGAAAGACAGCAAGATTTTTAAAGGTTAGGGCCTAACATGCCTGGATTTTTGCTCAAAATTCCGAAGCAGACCACTGAAAGAGCTCAGACTTCCTTTTCCTTTTCCAAGTTAGAGCAACCAACAAAATTTTGCTATCTCCATGACATATATATTTTCCTTTCCAGATAAAAGAGCTAGATACGCTCATACTCGCCATACAACACAAAGAAGACTGGTGCGAAGAACCAGTGAACAGGCAGAAGGAAAACTGAAATTCGCGATAAGCCAAACAAAACAACAACTTTCCAATTTTTGCATGCCTTCTCGCAAATTCTGAGCTCGACTACCGAGCTCATTAATTGCATTTACTCCAAATGTCCCGCTCAAACTCCACTGCCACCGACCGCCAAAGTTGGCGATAGACAAATAGAATTTCAAGACCATTTTCAGTTTTGGCGACCTGCCACATCGGCTCAGTTAGCTGTTTCTAAAACCTCCGCCAATACCTGTCCTTCATACTTATCCTTTGCATTAAATAACATAGAAACTGTCGCCCATGGTTCGCATCCCCTCCATAGGTCCCCATAATCCTTGCCCAATAGTTAGGTTAGTAACTTAGGTTAGAATTTAGGATAACACCTAGTCTAACTTCATAGAACATAGATACTAACTTAGGACATTAGTTCTTAGCCTAGGTCTAGGTTAGATTAACACTAATCTAACCCATAGGTTAGGTTTAGTTTTAGGTTACTAACATTAATAATTCCAGTTAGGTCTACATTCCGTACACTCAGAAAAAGACCTACAACATGCATTCTTGAACAGGGTTAGCTCCTGTTCTACCTTTAGGCTCCAAAATATTATGAAACCAAATTATTACCTGGTCCACGATCGAGACCTTCCAGATATACTTCAATATCGGGAACCAATCCATTTCACATGATCAACCTCAGTTATACTCCAGACTAGCTTATTCAATGCTTCTAGACCTTGCAACCTGTTCAAGGTATGTAATTTTAATTCATCACGAACAAACTTAAAGCAATACTTGGATCAATTCCATTGATCCAAGGCTAGGTCTTATAGATGGATAACTATATGATTCATTCTGAGATCAGATTAAACTCAAATACAAAATGAAAGAAATAAAAGAGTCCAATCATATTCCGACTCAGTCAAAGATTTGCAATCTGCAAAGAAGATACAGTACATATCAAGCATGATTTCTCAATCAAGGAACACATCCTTTTCACTAAGAAATCACATATCAACATTTGTATGCTCAGGAGGAAGTAACAACAGTTCACGGTGTTACATGCTTCCCTCCTAAAAAGATTCATCATCCCGATGATTACATATTCAATTAACCTTCAGGTCAATCAATTTATTAGTTCACAAATCAATGCGACTATTTTCCAACTTGAATAGTTCCAAAAATCAATGTCACAACACATTTTATTCAACCTGAATAATGTTTTCCTATATCTGGCTTTCATAAATACTTATAAAAAAAAATAAGTTCATTAAAGAATGTTTTGTTAACAGATTTCATTCTGTTGAAAAAGAGAAGGAAAAGCAGTTTTCATCTCTTCCAGATTTTTCCAAGTTGCACTTTCTTTGTTAAACTGGTCCCACTGGACCTTACATTACTGTATCTCATGATTTCTTAAATGCAATTGGTGAGTTTCCAACACTCGTGTGGGTTTAACCACAATTATTCCTGGGTCTTGGACCTGCAAGGAATTCTAATTTAAAACATGTGACAGATCTGAAACATATTTCTTAAGCAAAGAAATATGAAAAAAATCATGCATGCGAGATAAAGCAGGTGGCAATGCTAAATAATAAGCTACAGGATTGATTATTTCGACAATTTCGAAAGGTCCCATGAATCGAGGTGACAACTTGGCAGCCTTGCCAAAAGTTATTGAACTCTTCCTGGGTTTAACACGAAGAAAAACCTTATCACCAAGCTCAAACCTTCTATCAACCCGCTTAAGGTCAGCGTAGCTCTTCTGTCTATCCGCTGCTTCCTTTAGTCGTTCACGAATCAGCTTAACTTGCTATTCCATTTCTATGAGAATCTCTGGTCCAATTACCACTCTATCCTCAACATTGTCCCAACTAACAGGAGTTCTGCACTTTCTTCCATAAAGTGCTTCAAATGGTGCCATTTTAAGAGATGAGTGATAAGTATTGTTGTATGCGAACTCAACTAATGGAAGATACTCCTCCCATTTATACTGTTGATCCATGCAATACATACGCAACATGTCCTCCAACACTTGATTTACCCTCTCAGTTTGTCCATCTGTTTCCGGATGATATGCAGAACTGAAGTTTAGTTTTGTTCCAAGAGCTACGTTAAGCGTTTGCCAAAACCTTGACATCATTCTAGGATTCCTGTCAGATATAAACAATTCTGGTACACCATGCAATCTGAAAATTTCATGTACGAATCTTTTGGCTAGCACTGGTGAATCATCCTTTAGATTTCCAGCGATGAAATGAGCTACCTTAGTCAGTTTATCTACAACTACCAGGATAACATCATGTTTATTCCTGGACATGGGTAGTCCTTGTATAAAATCCATGGTTATTACTTGCCATTTGTACTGTGGTATGCTATGAGGATATAACAGTCCAGCAGGGTGCATATGTTCTGCCTTCACCCGCTGACATTCCAGACAATGAGTCACAAAATCTATTACATCCTTTTTCATACCTTTCCAAAAGTATTGATGTTTCAAATCAGCAAGCATTTTTGTGATACCCGGGTGTCCAGAGAAAGGTGAATTATGAAATTCAACTAACAACTTCTTTCTCAAATCGTTTAGCATAGGTACATATACCCTGTTTTCATAACGCAAGATTCCTTCATTATCAAAATGAAAACCTTTATACCTTATATCCTTAGGTTCTGCAGCAAGCGCTGCTTTTACTTGTTGAAAGTATGCATCTGATTCTGAGGCACTTTTTACCTCATCTTTAAACTGAGTTCTTAATGTTATAAGAGTAGAAATGTGCCTCCTATGACTTAGAGCATCAGCTACTCTATTATCCTTCCCTTTGATATAGCTAATATCAAAGTCATATTGTGATAAAAATTCTAACCACCTTCTCTGTCTGGCATTCAGATTGGGCTGAGTAAAAATATATTTCAGTCCTAAGTGATCAATTTTCAACTCAAAAGGTTTCCCAAGTAAGTAGTGTCTCCAGACTTGAAGTGCATGAACAATGGCAGCAAGTTCCAAATCATGAGCGGCATAATTCAGCTCATGTAACTTAAGTTTTCTACTTTCATATGCTATGACCTGATCATTTGGTAGCAAAAAAGCTCCAAGGCCTTCCCCAGAAGCATCCGTTACAACTGTAAAACTCCCATTAGGGTCTGGTACAACTAATATAGGTGTAAAATTCAATTGGTCTTTCAGAATTTTGAAAGTCGCTTCACACTTGTCATTCCACATGAATTTCTTATCCTTCTTTTGCAATGAAGTTATTGGTGCAGCTATTTTAGAAAAATCCTTTACAAATTTTCTATAGTAACCAGCAAGACCCATGAAGCTTCTTACTTCATGCACATTCTTTGGTGCAGGCCACTCAGTTATTGCCACTATTTTTGAAGGATCTACAGCAATTCCTTCTTTACTTATGACATGACCCAAATAGTGAACTTTTGAATCAAAGAAAGAACATTTGGATAACTTACCATACAACTTTCTTTTTCTCAGAATTCCCAAAACTATCTTCAAATGATCATTGTGCTCCTCAACGCTTTTAGAATAAATGAGAATATCGTCCAAGAATACAAGTACAAACTTGTCCAGGTATTCTTGAATAATATTGTTCATCAAGTTCATAAAGGTTGCGGGTGCATTAATTAATCCAAAGGGTAGAACTGTGAATTCATAATGTTCGTACCTTGTTTGGAAAGATGTTTTATGAATATCTTCCTCTCTAATCCTTAACTGATGATAACCAGATTGAAGGTCTATCTTAGAATAAACCACTGCTCCACGCATCTGATCAAACAGATTGTCGATCCTAGAAAGTGGATATCGGTTCTTGACTGTTGCTTTGTTCAACATCCAATAATCAATACACAGCCTTAGTGTTCCATCCTTCTTTTTCACAAATATTACAGGTGCTCCCCAAGGTGAAACACTTGGTCTGATCAAACCTTTAGACAAAAGCTCTTGCAATTGTGCCTTAAGCTCAACTAACTCTGTAGTAGTCATCTGATAAGGTGCTTTAGAAATAGGTTCTGTTCCTGGCTTGATTTTAATGGTGAAGTCAAATTCTCTCTTGGGTGGTAACCCTGGTAATTCCTCAGGAAAAACATCCCTGAAACTTTGTAACAGAGGGAATCGTTTCATGAAATCATCATCTTCTTCCAAAGATTCAGATATCTTTACTGCATAAAGGGTACATCCTTTATTTTTAGCCTTTTTAAGCTGCATAGCTGACAGTTTTCTAACTAAAATTTCCCGTTTCACCCTTTGAATCTCTGCTGATTCTAGCTGATCATCTAAACATTTTATGTTCTTTTCATAGCAGTCTACTTTTGCTTTATGGTCAGCTAACCAATTGACACCAATAACAATGTCATATGATCCTAAAGGTGCAACATAGAGGTCAACTTCCATGGAAAAGTTAGGTAAGTCAAGGACTGCCCCAAAAAGACACATACTATATAAACAGAATTATTACCATACTGTACAGTCCAAGATTTATCCATATTTCCATCTTTTCTTTTAAGTTTAGAAGCAAGTTTATTAGATATAAAACATTCAGTAGCTCCTGTATCAAAAAGAATAGTGACAGGTATGCCGAATAACTTACCCGGAACTTCTATAGGTGTCACTTGCTTTTCAGCTTGCTTGTCCACTACTGTAGCATGTATCTTATGCTGCTGATTACAATCATCCTTCTTCAAAGGGCACTGATTTGCATAGTGATATTTGCCACAATTGTAGCAGCCTCCTATAGGTCCCTTTTTAGGCTCAAAGTTACCTCCAGTTTTGTAATTTTCACGTTGTCCTCCATAGGGCTTCTGCCCATTGTTATAATTTTTAGCAAAATTATCCCTTACGTTTCCAGCAGGCTTATTTACTACTGCTTTCTTATTGTTATCTCTTGGAAACTTACTCTTGTTTCCAAAATTTTTCCATGGTCCTTTTCTGGGTGCCAGAGAGGTTGAAGAGGGGTTTGCAGTCTTCTTCCGCACTTCCTCTTTGTGAGCAGAAATAGCCTTTAATTTTTGTTCTTGCCTTATGGCCTTTTCAACAACTCCTTCCATAGTGGTTGGGCTGTGAACATCGACCTCTCCCCCTATCACGGGATTCAATCCCATGATGAATTTCCATATTCTGAACTTCTCGTCAGTTTGATACTGCGGTACATACTTGAGAAGTTTTGTAAACCGCTCCTAGTATTCAGTTACCGTTAGCTTCCCTTGAGCTAAGTTCTGAAATTCTGTCATTTTCTAATCATAGAAAAGTTGTGGCAGCCAACGTTGCCTAAAATAGCCTTTAAATTGATCCCAAGTAATATTGGTCTCATCAATGTTTAGTTCAGCTTTACAGCTATCCTACCACGAAGATGCTTCATGGGAAAGATGATAGGCTCCCCAAATAGCTTTGGTTTCCTCTGAGAAGTTCCTTATTGCAAAGTACTTCTCCATTTCGCTGAGCTAGTTCTCAGCTCCATCTCCTAATGTGGTGCCATCATACTTAGGTGGACTTATCCTTTTTATATCATTAGTGAGTTCTACTGCCAATCTGGCCTTTTTGTTTTCTAGTTGGACAGGTGCATTCCCAGCATTAACATCAACACCCATGTCAGGGTTGTCCTCAGGAGGTTACTGATTATTATTATCAGCTTCTTCATCCTCCTCATTTCCCATCACCTGTTGTTCCAGTACAGCTAAGCGATCTCTTGTGTCCAACAGGGCAGCAAGGATCTCATCAAGTTTCTGGGTGGTTGCCACTCCTCCTTCAGGTGGAGCATTATTCGCAACGTTCCCCCTTGTTCTAACCATTTTCTGTTACAAGAAAATTTAGGTTTTTATCAGATTATGGACACAATAGGTCCAAGAGCTGCAACCTTCAACTCTGATACCAAGATGTAACGTCCTCATTTTATACCTTAGAACAAGTGAATTTTTATAATTTTTTTGAAAATTCCATCTTGCTTCTAAATACATAATTTAGAACTCACAAATCAAATAACCATTCTTATAACAGACAACCATATGTAGCTGTAATGACTCAGAGTACCTCCGATCTATTCATTCCATGACTCGGTAATCTACCGATCTATTCATGAGTAATAAGAGTTGGCGTTTTTATTTAACACTTCACTCTTGTGGTTTTCTTCCCTATTCTGGGATTCAGAATGCTCTGTCCAAGGAACCTAACTGAATAATTGTTACCATTATCCATCGGCATCTCATCCCTTAGACTAGGTGAATTAGGACAACGCAATCAGCAGCTTGCGATACTTTGGCCAAAGATTTGAAACATATTGTTTATGTCTCGTATTCCTTAACGACATACTCGTCAATCTGGAATACGCCCTTCACCCCATTCTTATGTTATGTAGAATGTCTTATACTGACTTTTGTCAGTCCTTCCTATCTCAACTTAATCACTCGGAGACAGATTAACAAGGTGATAATGTTATATGGATGCCCACGAGGATTAGGGATATGATGACATACTGGTTCAATCCTAGTTAAACCAATGTGTCAAGATACCCCGAATCTCCTAGGCAGCCTTATAACGTGACCACATTCCTAATCGGTCCCTGAGTAACTCGTTCGAGATCAAAGTGTAAATCTTAGTGATCAATGTAAATGGTGTCGTCATAAGTCACCTGCATTGTTGTAACTTCGAGAAGATCCTAATCTTCTCGGAGGTACAACCCTGCAGTTGACTTGTGCCGTCAACCTTTAAATCCGCCTCGAAAAGATCTACTTATTAATATGCATTACTCACATTGAGTTTAAATTACATTAAAGACGTTCCCCTAAGGTTATCCTTTCCCGATCCCTAGATTCTTCGTCTAAGGATGGCCTTCCTCAATAAAACCCATTACATGGTGGAGATATTAAGGCCAAGGTCTCATCAAGGAGTTCTTAGAATATACATGATTCTAAAACAACAGAATTGAACAATAACTCATAACCCTCACATGAGATTGCCATTTGAACCCCATTAGATTTATATCAGTTCTCCTAACTGAATTTATATCATACTTATTAGTATCAAGATATCAATGATTAAGAATCCAATTTAATGTTGTCCTGTCATAATCAAGACTAGGGATTAGTAATTTAATTCAGCCTGATTAGCATTCTGCTTAGGTTCATTTTAACCCTATCTTTTAGAAAGACAAAGATTTAAAATTCAATTTTTGCTTTCGATAGAACAAATTAGAACTACTAAACACTCATAAGAATTCAATCTCATATTCTTGTAACTTTCATTGACAATCACAAATTCTCCAATTTATACAATGATAACAATGCCCCTCCAGTATATAAACCGAAGAAGGTCAACAATCAGAATAAGAATACAACACACAAGTAGCAAATACTTATTTCCATTCTTTTCAGATCTATACAGATACATTTTGTACAATCAGCATACTTAATACAATGCTCAACGGAAAAAGGACATCTTTCCTCATATAATACATTTTAGAGAATCTATCTGAATTTCTACTTAAAATCAAATTTAATCAATCTGATTATCCTATCAGATCTGCATGCTTTTACCACTTATGGCAACCATCTGCAAAAATAGTCAACATGAGTCAGTTCGATGAACTGAGCATGATAAGCACTAACTTTTAAAACAATTGCAATCCATCAATTGTTTTCATTAAACACCCTGTTTAAATGATATAAAATCACCAATCAAATAAACATGACTCAGACTATAGGTTAAGAATATATCATGTCTATAACGTGTAACAATAATTTTCGTTACGGAGTAGTCCTATATACTTTTCAAATATTTCATCAAAATATTAGGGATCAAGAAGAACAAAAGTATCCTAAGCAATTATTCATTGTAAATCCCAAGTTGAACAAACATCAGACAATCATTATATTCAACTTAAAAAGAGGAATATCATATCAATCCAATTACCGTCATTATGTAAAATCAATTACAGATGTTAGTTAAACAATTATATCAACTTATAATTTACAACAGAAGAGAAATAAACAAATTGTACATGTTTCCCTCTGAACTAGCTCATGTCTATACCATCTTTCCAAAAGCAAGGCATTCACTTAATACACATGCTAATAAATCAGTTGAGTCCATCATCAAAACTACCGTTTTATTAAAACTTACAATAAAGCAACTACAGTACAGTAGCCTTCTTGCCAAACAACGGCGTCTATCTACTAAGCGGACTCAGTATGACCTTACGCAAAAGCGATAGATAAGAAGATTAGCACTGAAAGGTTTTTAGACACAAGGTCGAAATCAAAGAATTCCTTTGCTATAGCAGTCAACCAAAGACTCATGATCATTTAAGGAATGACATTTCCCTACGACTATGCGAAGGGATTTTTAAACGAAATCCAAGCAGCATGCACAGCCACATCAAACTGGAATGTAATCAGATGGAAAACATACACAGAATATCGTAATCACCCCTGAACGAAATCAGAGTTGAAAGTATGGTATTCGCGACCTACTTAAAAGGCCATAATTCATGTTATCAAGCTTAATTAAAGAAAACCAACAAAGCCAAGAACATTACATGTTCATACTCAGGCTTATACTGAAAACAGTGACATAGATTACCATTCGAGGAATTAACACTAAGTCCATAAACAGTATTCACAGTTTAGCTTATCCAGAAGTCGACATACAAGATATCTTCTCATACTCACAGAACTGAACAAGTCAAAAACAAAGTAAACCCAACAGTTATAATTTGAAGTAGTTACACTGTTTATCTATCAAGAATTCAACTAAGTCCCAACAACAGTAAACAAAATACATAGAAGATATTGATTCCATCCGTGCCAACATTGGCAAGCGTTTAAAATTAGGTTTATACAAAAGCTATATAATGATTTAGTAACAAGAAATCCAACGGAGCCCGTATAACTATATTTGCTCCAAGCTTACATAGAGTGGAATACCTATTTAAATGCCCAACTGAGTCTGAACCACAAATTCCTTGTAAAACGAAAGTATTCATTACCAAATAACAGAAGTCGCCTTACCTGTTACTCCAACAAGACTCAGACAAAGCAATTTCCAACATTCATATATATATATATATATATATATATATATATATAGCTTCCACAGTGGCCCAATTTATATGAATCATTTAATGGACTCTACAGAGTCATTCAAATAAAATACATATATCCATATTGTATACTGTCAACGGGTTGAATCCCATTACCACAATAAAAAGGAAAAACAACTTCCACAGGGTCGTAATGACTACTGTAACACAGTAGTTACCTCTTCCCAAACAACTTTAAAAGACAAAATGAAACCCAACAAGTATCAATAACCACGACAGAGCTTACAAGGTTCTTTTAAAACTGAATAATCAAACAAATGTCCAGCAGTTTCCTTCCAACAAGTATTCACAACATGCATCGACGACAAAATCGACAAGCATAACAGTGGCCTGTACCCATCACAAGAATAATTTATGGGCTCTCGCCGAGTAGGCCGAGCATACATTCCTTTCATATATTTCGCATATTTAAGCTAGAATGCAAAACACAAAGAAATAAAGCCACAGTTCGAATTTAATAAACACCCATCAAGGGATAAATGAAAAATCGAACCAGCATGAAGATACAGTGTCAAAATCACACAAGACATCCAAAGAAAATCCTCTATTACCATAAATCATTTGAACAGAGTTGTTCTAATGAAATCACTTGAAAGACAGCAAGATTTTTAAAGGTTAGGGCCTAACATGCCTGGATTTTTGCTCAAAATTCCGAAGTAGACCACTGAAAGAGCTCAGACTTCCTTTTCCTTTTCCAAGTTAGAGCGACCAACAAAATTTTGCTATCTCCATGACATATATATTTTCCTTGCCAGAGAAAAGAGCTAGATACGCTCATACTCGCCATGCAACACAAAGAAGACTGGTGCGAAGAACCAGTGAACAGGTAGAAGGAAAACCGAAATTCGCGATAAGCCAAACAAAACAACAACTTTCCAATTTTCATGCCTTCTCGCGAATTCTGAGCTCGACTACCGAGCTCATTAATTGCATTTACTCCAAATTTCCCACTCAAATTCCACTGCCACCGACCGCCACGTCGGCTCAGTTAGCCGTTTCTAAAACCTCCGCCAATACCTGTCCTTCATACTTATCCTTTGCATTAAATAACATAGAAACTACTGCCCATGGTTCGCATCCCCTCCATAGGTCCCCATAATCCTTTCCCAATAGTTAGGTTAGTAACTTAGGTTAGAATTTAGGATAACACCTAGTCTAACTTCATAGAACATAGATACTAACTTAGGACATTAGTTCTTAGCCTAGGTCTAGGTTAGATTAACACTAATCTAACCCATAGGTTAGGTTTAGTTTTAGGTTACTAACATTAATAATTCCAGTTAGGTCTACATTCCGTACACTCAGAAAAAGACCTACAACATGCATTCTTGAACAGGGTTAGCTCCTGTTCTACCTTTAGGCTACAAAATTGTATGAAGCTGAATTATTACCTGGTCCACGATCGATACCTTCTAGATATACTTCGATATCGGGAACCAATCTATTTCACATGATCAACCTAAGTTATACTCTGGACTAGCTTATTCAATGCTTCTAGACCTTGCAACCTGTTCAAGGTCTGTAATTTTAATTCATCACGAATAAACTTAAAGCAATACTTGGATCAATTCCATTGATCCAAGGCTAGGTCTTATAGATGGATAACTCTATGATTCATTCCGAGATCATATTAAACTCAGATAAAAAATGAAAGAAATAAAAGAGTCCAATCATATTCTAACTCAGTCAAAGATCTACAATCTGCAAAGAAGATACAGTACATATCAAGCATGATTAGTCAATCAAGGAACACATCCTTTTCACAAAGAAATCACATATCAACACTTGTATGCTCAGGAGGAAGTAACAACAGTTTAGGGTGTTACAATATATATAATAAAAATAAAGAAATAATACAAAATCTCTATGGCATGTAGGCTGGTATACACTCGAAATATACAAATCACTTGTACATACTCACTGTCTTCATCACGCAGGCCAGTATGTGATCCAAAATATAATTATCTTCAACATACAGGCTGGTATATATATCTCAAAATAAAAACTATCATACATCAAAAACTAGGTGACCACATCTCAGGCATCTCGTCGGATTTCCTCCATCTCTATGTCACCTGTACCCTTGAATTCTTGTGTCCCTATTGGTACCTCCCCTAGAGCTTGTCTCCATGCATTGGTGGCCTCTCCATGATCAGGCCTCGGATGTCATTGACCTCCTCTCCTCTCCACACTATGAGTGCAAGATCTCATCCTCTCACTGGATGCCTACTGTGCCCTGTACTTGGCATAGGATATGAAATCTATCTCGACCACCATAAGATGGTCCTGATAGTATCTCATCTCACCTAGGGCATCCTGTAACCTTGATACAGGCACAGTCTATGGTGGTCCCATAGGTCTCAGCCCCTGTACCTACCCTGCAGCACCCTTCCCCATGCCTTCTTATGAACTAGGACTTGATCCTGGTGCCTATGGTGATACCCCATGCCCCAGAACTATATCTGTGCCTATAAGACCACAACCTGTGCTTGTGATGTGGCCAACTGGCCCTATAAACCTGCCACCTAACCATCCCTCTCTTGACCTTATCCATCTCCTCCATCAGTCATCTGGGCCTACAAACTAGCCACATGTACATGTAACTCTACTATCTCTACCTCTTAACCCTCCAGCTGTGTCTGCAGTATACCCAATTGGGTAATCAATGTTGCTACCTACCCCTGTAGGGCATCTCTTTGCATTGTAATGGTAGCTAGATTTGGCTGCCCTAGTTTGAGTGGTATGGCTTGTAACTGAGCCACCCACCACTTCATGTACCTTTCTATACATCTGGCATCATCTATCCACCGATCCACTAGCTACTCCTCCCCTGTGGGCACTGTAGGCTATGGTAGAGGTAAGGGCCTCTTCACGTCATCTCTCCGATACTGTGGGAAGGATGGAGGAATGTCCTATAAGAGCCTGAACTACTGTCAAACTCTATCTACTAGGATCATCTCATCCTTCCTAGAACAGTGACCTTGTATCCACCTCTCTAGATGGAGCTTAGCTAGCTCCTCATGCATATTCCTATATGAGGGGAATCCTAGATATGGCCTCAAGATAATGTCCACTCTGGACAATCCCTCCAGTAACTACCAAAAATGGGCCACATCATGTGTCGGCCTATCTGATCTCCACTCTCCTATCATCATTACCCATCTCTTATGCCCCACCCACACAAATCTAGGTGGGAATACATCTTCTCAAGGCATCCCTATCAGCTACACATAAACTATGTGCTCATAGGTCCAGTAGTGCATATAAATGTACAACACAGGAAAAACCAGCACAACTGCCCATATGCCCACAGCTCTCTGTATAACTACACCAAGAATGCTGGTTCCTAGGCAAAGTAGGTCTTATGCATCATCATGTTGTGGAGTACCCCCATCATTGATCAGGGAAAGTATCCACCCTCTACATCTAGCAGTGCATAGCAGCACACTACCTCCATCAACAAGACTGCTAGCCTCATCTCCTCCGGATGGGCTAGGTACATCTCTCCATAGCTCAAACTAGTGCTATGGAATCTCAGATCAGCCACCCCTTGCCAAAAATAGTCACAATCAACACCTCTGAGGCCTCATAGGAGATAAAATACACCTAGGAACCCAATATGGGTAACCAAAGAATCCCGAACACGTCCTCTAGGGTGATAGTCATCTCACCCGTCGGTAGGTGAAATGTGTTGGTCGCGGAGTCCCATCTATCGATGAGCGTGACCATCAAGCTGGGCTACCAAACAACATGTTTGTAGTGGTGAACCCCACTCAAGCCCACTTCCTCCACATGTTACAACTCCAATGGGGTCCATGTGCCACGTATTGTCACTAGTAGCAGCGAGACTCTATCCGGCATATGTAATTGTGCTCTCCCCTGCATCCAATACAAACATAACATTAATTTACCTATATCAATCCCTATTCACCAATTATAATTTTCCTACACCTTATTTTCACCCTACACACCTCAACTACCTAGCCCACATCACTTTTGGACCCTTGTGCCCACTAATCCGATTGGTACTGGTTCATCCTAACCAACCTCGGTGACCCTTTAACTGACACCAGTTACCTGTTTGGTGACCGATACCATTTCACCCTTACCAACCATGGTTACCCCTTAACCAGCATTGGTCACCTATTTGGTGACTGATACCAGTTCCACATAACCAACGTCGGCCACACTTGACCGACACTAGTCACTGTCACGGAAAAACCTATGACTTCCCAAAACCCCCCTTTTCTAAAAACCTCCCCATTTCCCCTTTTTCCCCACCTACAATGACCTAAACTACTCCTGGACCTCTACTCATCCCACCTATACTATTTACTACCCTCCCCATTCCTCCTTTTACTCAATATTCCCCCCATTCCAAAATTCCATTTTTCCCACCCATAAAACCAAAAAACCAAACAAAACCTAAACCAACACTACAATAATCCTCTAATCTATCAAATCCATAAATAGTAGGGTACTTACCTCATCGCATTGCTGCCATCTCAGTGGCACATCTGGCCCTTGTACCAGTGACCCACCTGATCCATCTCTAGCCTCTACCATCACCGAATAGCTACTTGCAACCTCCAACTAATAAAATCTCTCACCCTGATCCTGTGGACTCGCTGCACATCAACCAATCCCTCATCAAATCACACTTCTAGCTCACTATTTCATTTTTTCCAAACACTTCTCTCTTTTCTCTCTTTTTTTTCATTTTCTCACATCGAACAATAACAAATGAATAACAAAAAATTTGGATTTTTTGTTTTTATAACAAACCTGACCTAACCGATGTCAGTTACACTTGACCTACATCGGTCACATGCCCTACCTAAATATCATTAGATTCCCTCTACCAACATCGGTTATCCACGACCGGCATCAATTACCATCAACTACACATTTCCCTACATTTTAACCTTTACCCTACCCCTACCTCTCTTTTTGCCCCACCCAACCTTCACCTTCATCATTTACCCCACCTCACCTTTACCCTACCCATTTACATCACCTTTCATGACAAAATCAATTACTACATCCCTTTGTCCTCCTCTGGGGACTTGTTGTTTTACCCCTACCTTGGCCTTCCCCAGACCATGATCTAGATATTTAGACCTGGACCATCGCTAGTGACCTTTGACCTCATGTGTTCGCTATACCTTGCGGCACTATTACCTGTGTTGTTGACCTAATGACCTTGCCTAGCTTATTGTCATGATCGTTTATCCTGACCCTACCTTTGGTGTATCAGAACATACCTAAACATTCCTGCGCCTAACCGACATTGTGTTTCTTGACCATATCCTATACCTTAGATACTGGAATCACTTCAATCTTGTTTGGATAAACCTAGCGACCTTAGACAATGTAGAGTTTTCCTACTCTTCAACCTGGTAGTGTGATGTAGTTTATACGTGTGCATGCACTTGACTGTTACTACCTTTAAACCTGACCCATTACCTAGCTTACTCGAGTAGACCTTGCTCCCTATTTTCCCTTCTTATCAACCTTTCTTTTCACCACATTTACCTTTTATCAAACCACTCATTGATTTTGCCTTCTACCTTGTCAGTTCCTGGTTTGAGGGGGATCACCTTTACCCACACATGGGGAAACCACATCTTATTTTTGTTAGCGTCACTTACTGATACAAGCTACGGAACAAAAAGGGAAAAAATGTAGACACTAAAACTAGGTCACACTCCCCTTTGGTCTCTCAACGAATAAACACCCTTCATCACATTCACCTAGCAATGGCCCCCTTCACCCCACTAATATTAATTTAATTAATTTAATTCATTATCCTCATCATATTTATTATTTAAATATCTTAATTTAAATAATATCCACACATACACTTCACTTAGACACCTCACCAAGCTATCTCACCCTAAAAACCTATTCTTAGTAAGTTACTATAACTAACTAAGACTTACCTAAACCCTAAAAATAAATTCCTACATTCCCTCTAACCACATTCCCACATGCTTACAAGAATATTCCAGTATAATCCATGTGTTAATGGCATGAGATCTGAGGAAATCAATAGTTTCTCCCTAGTTTACTAAACCTAGGAAATCCCACCTTGACCGACGCTGATTACCCCTAACCATCACTGGCTAAGCAAGAACTTCCGTCAGTTACCCTTTTAGCCCCAAAACAACCTTATTCTCAAGGTTGGTAGAAGGTTGGAAAAATATTGGACAAGTTGGTGAACATTAACACATATCAGAGAGATAACACATCTTTAGAGAGAAAATTCAAAAGAGAACATGCATGCAAGGAAGGAGATCAAGCACTTTCTCTTGCATAGCCATCCCAACCATGATCTGATCTAGCCAAGCAAAGAGGAATGTACATGCAGCCCATGCAGAATCTTTCTTTCAGTTGGTGATCGCTTACAGCATTCAAACCTCTCATCAGCACCACCATCCCTCACTCACAGACATCTAGGACCAAAATCCTAGTAAGTATAACGTCATACTTCTCTGGTTTATTTCATTTCATCATTATTTTATTATCTATTGTTTACCTACCCACCTATTGACCTTATCCAACACTTCCACCTCCATATACTGATAAAAATCTCTCCAAATCCTACCCAAGTCACCCAATACCTCATCCCAACTAATAAAATCCTTTGTGTAATCACAAAGGAGACCCAAAGCTTATTCTTTGGCATTCCCAGATTTCCACAGTAACTGGCATTGGTTATACCTAACCGCTGTTAGTTACCCTTAGCTAACATCGGTCTCTGTATTTACCCATACAACCTAGAATAGAGACCTACCTACCTAATTTCATCTCACCCTCATCCATATGTGAATATACCTAAGACCTCTATCATACCTGCAGAGATGCAGAACTAGTCACTTGACCTTCAGATCCTATTCTAACCTAGCCTGTTAGATTAGATCTATTTCTTATTGTGTTTTAAGTGAGATACCTAAATCATTTCAAACTACGATAGGATTAACTTTCTTTACAACATTAAATTGTTTAAAATAGTGGACTGACAGCCATCTAGTAAGTATCACACTTCTTGGATCTAGCATAGACTAGGTAGTTCACTACATATATTTTTTAATTCCTTCTGGTGGTCTTTCTTTTCATTACAGGTAGTTCCTCCTAGCCAAAAGGAAGTTCTCACAATCAGCTATTTCCTCCTACACCTGTTACCCTATTTGTTTCATCAATACTTCAAAGAAATGATCTAGAATTAGGTGAAAAACCTTGGTCGACGGTAGGGTGAGGTGGAGAAACTTTATGCGTGGTATTCAACTACTGCAGCAGAATAGGATAATGTTTGTGGTCGAGCATTTATTGGGAAGGGAGGACTGTAATGTCCCCTTTTTTCTATGCCAAAGGTCAAGAGTCATATCAAGTCAAAGTCGTGGTCATACCCAAGGGGACATGGATGCTGGGGGATTTTGAGAAGGGGCCGCATGGTACCATTATTCATGTTTGGCATTTGGGGGTCACTTTGGGCCTGAGTAACTTAAATGGGAAAAAGTAACTTTAGTGACTTCTATTTTATTGACCCCTCCGTAGAAAGTGATGCGTCTAGGGTCTATTGGGGATCTTTTTCCATGGGAAGTATATAAGAAGCGGGGAGAGTAAGGAAAGGCATTTTTATATACATTTTATTGATCCCTTATTATGCAGTTGTTGTTACGCTTCTACAGATTGTGGAGTCAAACCCCACAGGGACCCTAGCTTCAGTGGTGAGAGACCCTTCCCTAGCTAGTAAGTCATTTTTTGGTAGTGAGATATCTACCCTAGTCTATCTTTTTGGAGCCATTTTCTAGGCTGTGTATAGATATCTCATTTGATATTTCAGAGGATGGATTTTGGGGGTTTTTGGGGCATTTGAAGAAGAGAATCAGTGGGCTCCTGGATCAAATTCATGGAAGCCATTTGGGCAGGGTGTGGCTACTTGTTGAAGGTGCCTCCATCATTTACCAACTCCTCTTCCAAGTGTGGCAACTTGGGTCTTGGGGGCATTTGGGGAAGATAAGAAGAGGGGCTCCAGATTAGATACATGGCAACCATTTGGGCTGGGCGCGACAACATATTGAAGGTGCCTCCATCATTTTTTGACCCCATTCTAGGTGAGGTGACTTGCAGCCTTTATTTGGGGCTTTTCCAAATGGTCATTTCATATATGAAGGTGGAAATATTATTTCATTTATCTGTTAATGTTATTACCATAGACCCTTAATTTCTTCTCTAGTATTTGGAGAGTTATGAGCCTCTAAATTTTTCAATTGTCTAGGGCATGATGTGCTTTTTCTGGAAGCATTGTAATTTATGAAAAACTCCAAAATAGTGTTATTATGTCCTTATAATAATATGAAGCCCTCTTCGATTTTTCAAGTAATTTGAATGAATATTTAAGGAGATGTAGATTTTATTTAGTTCATTGTCCTCACTGTTAAAATATGCATAAATCAGTATTTTACTTTGCTACATTTTTCATATATTTTTCAGTATTTAGGGATATTTCAAATTCACACTTACAGGTATTCCATTCCAAATATCATATGGTGTCTTCTTGCAATTAAATTTGAGTTGGTCTCTGTTTAGAATATATATTTTTGTACCAACTACCTCTCTCCAGTATACATCATCTAATTTCAACTCATTAATCATAGTTCTATCAATTTTCTGTACAATTGTGTTCTTTATTTCTAATACCCCATTTTGTTGAGCTGTCCTTGTAGCTGAAAATTTTCCTTCTTATTTCATGAGTCTCATAAAATTCATCAAATTGATCTAACCAAAACTATCCTCCTCTGTCAGACCTTAAACTCTTTATTTTGACAATCTTTTCATTTTCCACTAGTGCTTTAAATGGTTTAAATATTTCCAATTCCTCTAACTTTTATTTTAGGAAGGAAACCCATGTCATCCTTATGAAATCATCAATCAGCAACATGAAGTAGTTATCTCCTTGTATGCTTTTAGTTCTTGTTGGTCCTGACAAGATCAGGGTGTATGAACTCTAAAGGTTGTGTAGTATAGTATTTTTTTTAAACTTCTCTTAGTCTATTTCCTATGAAGGAATGATTTAAAAAATATTAGCATCTCTTTTTTATATATATTAAGCATGTTCCTTACACATCCCATGGAGCTAATTCTGACAAGGTTATCAAAATTTAGGTGTCCCAGTCTTTTGTACCAAACTACGCTCTCATCCATTTCACTAGGAAAGCATTTTTCCTTATTTACCTCCTTTAAAAAAACATATTATTTTTGGTTCTCTTTTCCTTTCCAACCATCTTGATTTTTTTTCTTTATGTCACATCCATTTCCATGAAATAATATTAGATATGCTTGTTTACACATTTGAATGACACTAAAAATATTGTGTTTCAATCCCTCAACATACAACACATTTTAAGTGATATTTTTGCCGTTTTCAAGACTTATCTTACCTTTTCTCATAATATCGGCTGAGGTATTCTCTCCAAATCTCATAGTACCAGAAGAATTTTCCTCTAGATATATATCAAATTACTCTTGTTTCCTGTCATATGGCTAGAAACCCCACTTTCAATAAACCACTATGTGTCTTCTCTCTGAGAATAAAATGTAGTTTATGTTATCAATCCTTTTTCCTTTGGATTTGTAGGATTTTAATTAATTGTGCAAATATTCTTGCTATTTTTTAGAGGTCTTTGATAACAAAATTTGGCTATGTTCCCATACATTTTGAAGTTGTAACAAATCATCTCATCCTTTCTTCTCAAATGATAAAAGTTAAGATGTCTATCATGTTCTTTAATATACATTCTACATTTTGAGGCTTTATGATCAAATTCATCACATTAAAATCAGTATCCATAAAATGAATGAGCATACCTTATAGCACAATGTTGTTTTCCAGAATAATATCTCTTCCTAAAAACAAATCTCTTATATTTAGGAATTTCTTGAGTTATCTTGGTCAGCTATAAAATGATTTCTACTGATATCTCTTCCTGAAATCGAATCTCTTATATTTAGGAATTTCTTGAGTTATCTTGGTCAACTATAGAATGATTTCTACATTTTTGGGGATTTTCCATAGTTGCTACCTTTTGTCGCCCTGACCCCTTTTTCCTTTTGGTATTATTTTGTATTTTTTGGGGACTAAAGTTTTCCTAAGTATCGAAATGAGCGTGGAGGGTATCTATGTTTCCCTTTGGTGCATTTTGAGGAAAGGAAAAAGAGTCACGATCCTTCGAGCATCAGGAATCAACCACATGGCTAAAGTTCAACAAAGCAACCCAAGTGGGTTGAAAATTTAATGATAAATAGGAGGAACTTGTAGGCCTCGACACATCACCCAGACGTAATTTCAAAAGGATATAAAAAATTAGAAGTGCTAAAACCGTGCTAGGTATCCACATGTCATGCAAGGTAACTACCACAGTCGAAAGGAACAACTAAAAAATAAGATTACTTCAGGTTCGACAGATTGAATGAGATCTCGGGGCCCAAAACATGTAGTTGAGATTTTCTCCAAAGGTAGAAGCATCACATAGGTAGTAACTAAATCCATATGGTGGGATCCTTTATTGATGGCACATTGGCGCAAGATACTTGGGGATCTATAAAAGAATGTTCTTGTGTCAGTAGAAAAATTTAGAAAAAGAAGTTCCAGATATCTAGAGAAGAGAATTTTAGGTTTATCCTATTTTGTTCCTTGTACTTAGCAAGGCTCTATTGTAAGAAAATGTTATACTTTGTGTCATTCTTGCCTTATGTATTGTTTTCTCTATAAATAAGGGTTTTTTTTTTGTGCATTGAAAAGTTTGCAATACTCTATGTCTTTAGTTTCTTCCTATTTTCTTTTAATTCAGTTCTTCATGAATGTTTAAATACCTATCATGCTACATTCCCTTAGATCTTTTACATAAATGTGTTTATTGTGCACTTTTTTATGTTTTAGTTACTTCCATCCTTTGATGGTTTTAAATATATTTAGAATAGTTTATCATGCTTGATGCTCTTCGACTAATCTAGTGTTTATTTCAATATTCATCTCTATGTTATTTTAGTAAAGATTCGATGCATCGCCTTAGATAGGATTTACATATTATTATTTTTTCTCTATAACCCTTATCTCAATCCAAATCAAAGAAGGGGCAGCTTTTACAAAATTTGGAGGTTATATTAGGGGTCAAGTTCCACATTTCTAAGATTTCCCACAACTTTGGTGATTCATATACAAAGATAATCATCAAAGTCACCTTCTTTCTTGCTGATTTATCCTCTTCATTCTTCTCCTCAAATCCTAGACCATATTTTTTATTGACATCTCTTTGCTTTACTAGAAGGTCAATTAAATCAGTTGTGTTATTTTCAAACTTGTGATAAGTCTTCAATTTGGTGGATGTCTGATCCAATTGAGTTTGCAGCAACTCAATTTCATATTTGAGCTTTAGGTGTCCTTAATCCTTTATTTTAAAAGATTATTTAATCAACTTGATTTTTTCCTCAAACTCCTTAACCATATATTGATGTTCTTGGGATTATTTTTTTTGTTTCTCCTCAGGAAGGATAAATTTTTCTTCATACTCTTTCACCATAAATTTAAGTTTTTGATTCCGCTTTCTTTGATGTTTCAACTCTTTTAAATAATTGGTTAATTCAGCCCCATGGTTAACGTTTCCCTCTTCGTCATCTGAAATTTCATATTTATTCTGAATTTTGTGTTTTGATTTGCTTGCAATAGATACTTCCATAGCCATAAACAATGTTTTAGCTTATGTCCATTCATCATCACTCTCATATATTTTAGAGTCACTTGATTTAGAATAACTTGAACCTTCTTGTGTGTAGAAATTATTCTTGGTTTTTACGTATTTCTTTTTCCCCCTTGTTTCATTAATTTCTTATTTTTCCTTTGAGAGGATTATTCATCATCTTTAGCCCCCTTATTTTAGTTAGGAAATTTTGAAGAAAAAATTCCAACTTGGCCACAACTGAAGTATTTGACTTGCATCTTGTCTTTGTACTTATTGAGCTTCTTTTCAAATTTCTTATAAAAAAGTTTTCCACATTCTCATATTTTATTTCCATGTCAGATTAAGTTTTAATCTTATTTTCATGTGTTTCCTAATCTTTCTTTAAGGATTCTTTTTTCTTAATTGTCTTTAAATCACTGATTCTCATCTTATAGGTTGTTTCATCTATTTTCAAGGTGGTTAAGTCCTTGGCTTCCTCTACCAATGACACCTTGGAATCAAATTGTGAGGATAAAGATATCCAAACCTTTTAAACAACCACGCTCTCTTATATTTTATCTCCTAATCCTTTGATCAGATTTATAACTTCATTCATTCTCTACAAGTATGAAGCAACATTTTCACCCTCCTTCATTTTAAATCTTTCAAAATGAGCATGGTAATTTTATATCTTGGCAAATTTTACCTTACTGTATCCTTCACATATTCACTTAAAATTATTCTAAATTTATTTAGTTGTAGTACACTGCATGACCTTTATGAACTCATCGTTAGTCAACCCATAGAGAATTTCATTCATGGATTTATATTTGTTTTCACTTTCTCTCTTTCCTGTTGCATCTTTAGGAGGTGTAGCTAGAATAGTGTAGCCACTATAACTGATTGTCATATGTCAAACCCAAGTGACACTATGTAAGTTTTCATTCTAAAACTCTAGAAAGAATAATTCGATCCATTGAACATGGGTGCTTTGAAGGTAGAAAATCTGTTTTTCGATTGATTTCTTTCCATTGTTGAAATTTATGCATCTCCATTGAGTTTTTAAAATCATCACAACAGGTCCTCGCTCTGATACCAATTGTTAGGAATTGGAACACTGAGAGGGGGTTCAATGAGTGTTCAATTTGACTTTTATTTCTTAATTCAATTTTCAATCTAGTTATCAAGCTATGTAATAATAAAAATTAAATGAAACAATGATCACACACAAGAGAGCAAGAGAGACATAATTTTTAAGTGGGAAACCCAAATTTGGAAAAAACTGACTTAACCTAATTAATAGAACCATGTTGGCATAGTAGCTGGTTAACATGATGACATACCTCTGCATTACCAGTTCGAGCTTCTGGTGTGAAAAAATTTGTGTAACTCTGATACTAGAAAGTTAAGCACACTCAACCTGGAGTAGTACTGTGATGGGTGACCTCTCAGGTAGTCCCAGTGTCATTTCCTCCTAATATCGTTGGGCCTAATTTGGTGAATACATGGTGAGATCAAGGCTCACGTGGTTGCATCTAGCTCCATCATGTGGGGGTGTGTTGGCATAGCAGCTGGTTAACACGATGATATCCCTCTCCATTACTAGTTTGAGTTTTTAATGTGATAGAAAATATTAACACGGTATTATAGTTACATAACTTGCCATCACAACAGAAGCTCAAACTGGTAATGGAGAGGGATCTCATCATATTAGCCAGCTACTATGTCAACACACCCCTACGTGATTGAGATAGATGTAACCATGTGAGCCTTGAGATCACCATGTATTCACTAGATTAGGCCTAATGACATTTGGAGGCAATGACATTTGGACTTCCTAGGAGGTCACCCATCCCAATACTACTCCAAGTCAAGCATGTTTAACTGCCTAGTATTAGAGTTGCACAAATTGTCATCACACCATAAGCTCAAACTCGTAATGAAGAGGGATCTCATCGTGTTAACCAGTTGCTGTGCCAATAATTTCTCAATGGTTATAATATTTTTCAGCTAAAACTCAATAGATGAAGCTAAAAATTCATATCAGGCTATAACTTGATGATTAAAAAGCTACCACTTGTAAGAAAACTACAAATTTTTTATTATATTGAGCTATAACTTAGTGGTTGCACAAAAAATGATCAAACTCTCTAACTTTTTGTTGAAAAACTAATTGTTACCCTATATTAGCAAACTAAATTTCTTATTTCACCTATAATATCATCAGTTCATCAATTCACTTCAAACTTTTCCCTTTTTCCTGACTTCTTACAGCATTCCCTATCTCATCTTGGCTTACCAATTCAATACCCTACTCATTATTTACTATCCATCACTCAACACAGTCATGCATATCCATTTCACAAGGATCAATCTCAATTTCCATGGTTTTTAAACATTCTATCTCTGTCTACACCTAAATCTCATCCAAATACTCCTTTATATGCACCGACACTTTATCTTGTTAACTCTCCATTTTCTTTACACATTTAATAACATCTCATTTTCAAATTCTTATTTTTTGTATGTTCAAAACCAAAACAATGATATTATAATTTTCACCTTCTTATTATACACTAATATCTGTTTAAAAACTTACTCTCTATTTCTCGAACTCTTCAAAAACATCAACACCAACTTTCCAACTTCTCTATCTTTTGGTTTTTCTTTCTTTTAGAATTATCACTATGTTTGACCAAGGAAAGATTCTCAACATTCTTGTTTCAATCAAGATGAATGAATTCCATACATGTAACTCCTCATGACCTTTGAGCTTCTTCAGAAAATCATTCTCTTCAAACAAGATCGAATCATGACTTTACAACTTCACAGAAAGACCAAAAAAGGACTTAATAACTAAAGCAACATTATAGAGTCTTTATGCTACACACTGGAAAAGGAAGCCACTAATAAGAATTTGAAGCACTAAAACACCTTTTCAAGACTCTCTTTATTTTCAATTTGAACATAAAAACATCTCAAGTCCAATTTGAAGGTCTATAAGCTTATATTATGAAAAATGGCAAGCTAAGCTCATTTTGGAAGACTTGTTATATTGTCACAAAGAAATAAGTTGGTATACACCTCTGAACAAGATTAGGAGATTTTCCAACTTCCTTCAACTTTGTGGAATTAAATAAATTATGAATGATATATCAATTGTAGAATAATGGTTTTAATTTTGCAAAAATGCTACTTACCTACCCTTGCACAACTATACACTTATATTGTCATGAGAATCTCCTTGGATTTGAGATAAAATGATTTAATTCCTTTTTCAGAAGATTTTTGACCTCTCCATAGAGACACTTCAAGTTTTTATGATTTTTCATTGGTTCAAAAAACTATTTTGAAGAGATTTCTTCTCAAAATCCCTAGTTTTAGGTTACTGGCCAATGTATACACCTAAGAGGATATTTTTATTGCTTATTTTCTTGTTCTTTGTATTATTTCAAGTCTATGCACTCTACCATGTTCTATCAACCTAGTATAAACATCTTATACTCTCATTTTTTCTTGAGAAATATTATTAGACTCACAACAATCAATGTTTTCTTTGCACACATATGTACCCTAGCCTCATTTATGAATTCACGGGATATGGAAGACCCTAGAAATCTTCGTGATAGACAAAATATCATATATTTGGGTATACACTTTCTTATCACAATGTGCCACACTGTATACCATCTCATTTGAAGGATATTAGCCATGACTAATCATTTTAGGACTGTTCTTGAACCATCATGAACCATTTTTTAGCATGGACCTATAGCTTATAACCTTCCACTAAACTATCCACTCCTTTGCACCTGTATTTTACAAGGAATAAGTTCAAACATGATCTTACTTATTTTTTCACAACATACAGGGTTTTGAAAGAGTATTAGATCTGGATTTTTATGCTTCCTAGACACAACATACATGACATTTGAAGGAATCAACAAACTAAAAGTAATATTACAATTCACCATAACATATAAGGGATCCTACAAGTTTCCTTACTCCAATAGAGATTTATTAACACCTCATAAAATATGAGAAACTATTTGACATCATCTTCCACTGAATAAAAATAATCCTAGAGTGTTCAATATGGGACTGCCAAATCATAACTTTGTAAAGCAAGTACATACTTAGATGGTATAGTCTGAGGAACAAAGAGTAACCAATTTTACTTATAAAAGGTTTTCTATGCTTCTTACGAGTTTAATGTAAGGATGAGAATTGACATGCAACCTTCAACCACACTCGACCCCACAAGGTCATGCCAAGGAAGCCCATGTGGAAATATGTGTGGCTAACTACATGAGGATTAGTGACTAAAATCTGGTAGTTTGATCTCCTAGTAGATGAGTTGGGAAAGGGGAGATTTAGAGGCTATGAATAGGTAGCACAAATTACCTATGGATTGTCTAACTGAATTTCAATGTTGAACTAGTTTGAAATTTCCAAATAAACTAAGCTAAAATTAACAATCTATGCTACTATAGAAAGGAAACTAACCTAAAAAAATTACAAAACTAAAATATTATAATCATAAAAAACAATTTGTTTTTATTCTAAATAATCTAATCTACTTCTACACTAAAACTAAACAAGAAAAATAACCTGGTATGGTTATTCACTTCTTTTGAGTGTATTGAAACTAAACTTACTTAAAATAAGAAATTTTCCAAATGATCCATGTTATGTAGATAACCTCATACATATATTCTCTCCTTCAGATCCATGGGGATGGGAAGAAAAGGATTCGTCACTGGGAGCTACTATAAGTGATTTAAACCCTCTTAGAAATTAAATAATTACTTGGAAATGAATGGAAATTTCAATTTCTACTCTATTTGATATGATGTAATTGTAGACACCAAAATTGGGTCGCACTCTCCTTGGTCCCTCGACAAATAAACACCTTGAACACATCCACCTAGGCATGGCCCCTTTCACCCTACTATATTATTAATTTAATTAATTAAACTAAATTAATTCATTATCCTCACCATATTTATTATTTAAATATCCTAATTGGGATAATGCCCACATATCCACCTCACCTAGACACCTCATCTAGCCACCTCACCCTAAGACCTATTTTTAGTAAGTTGCCATAACTAACTAAGACCTACCCAAACCCTAAAAACCAATGCCTACATTCCCTCTAACCACATTCCCCAATGTTAGAAGGAAGATTACATGCTAATCTGCAAAGTAAAACGAGATGAGATCCTAGAAAATCAAGGTGATCTATCTAGTTTAGTAAACCTAGGAAATCCCACCCTAACCGATGTCAGTTACCCTAAACCACTACTTCTTAAACCGAAACCATCGTCGGTTACCATTTAACCCCCGAAACAACCTTATTTCGAGGTTGGAAAATTGTTGAGAGGTTGATACATCTTCTGAGAACAAGTGACGAAACCAGAGCTGCATGTAAGTAGAACTAGCATCTGTACATGCATCAAAGCATCCGTAGTCAACACCTGAAGCAACCACAAAGCCATTTTCCTTCACGGGAACTTCTGAGGAAGTGCCAACACCACACCAAATTTCTTCCATTTGATCACCCACCATTTCCAACCAGACATTAAGCTCAAAGAAATAGTAAGTTTTGTTATGCTGCACAGGTTCATTATCATTTTAGCAGATCCTTTCACTTTTGTTGTTAGTTTCTGTTCTCATTTCATTCCCCACCATTTTACCTCCATGAAAAATTGACCATCCCCTTACCCACACCCTTGAATTTCCCATATCTAGACTTTCATCATTCCAAGTGCATAGCTAAGACCCACACGAACCTTGTCATTTCCCTTCCCTTTTCATCTAGCCTCAGATCTATCACCTTGCCAAGTTTTTATTGAGTTTCCTATACCCCGACCATATCATCCCTGGTTACCCACAACCGTTGTCGGTTAACCTAAATTGACATCGGTCATACTAAACTAACATCAGTCTCTATGTATTTTACTAGAAACAAAGAACAGAGCTTCTAAACCACCACCAAATACTTAAAACCACTCAAAATCTCACCCCGACCCATATCAGTACCTTGACCAAGACTTTGACCTTCAGATTCAATCATAGCTTAACCCATTGTGAATTAATTTGCTTATTGTAAATGAATAAGATACCTAAATCATTTTAACTATAGTAGTATTTCCTTTATTCTAAGCATTAAGTTTATTTAAATAGTGGGTTGATAGTCATCTAAGAAGTATCAGGCTTCCTAGATCTAGCACACGCTAGGTAGTCCACTGAATGTATTGTTTAACTTTTATTTGGTGGTATTATTTTCCATTTTGGGTAGTTCCTCTAAGAAAAAAGGAGATCAACTATGGATCTAGAACTCATACGTGTAAAATAACCTATAACCAACATTTCATTAGGTATTCCTCTTAGCCCTTTACCCATATTTGTTTTGTCAACATTCAAAGAAACGTATCTAGAATCAGGTGAAACATTTTTGCTCACCCGGTGGGACCCGTTTGGGGTTCTTTGCATTCTTTCATTTCTAGGTGAAAATGTTGTATGTTTGTTTCTTTTCTAAAAATTTCTTACATTAAACTTTCTCCCTTGGAAACTTCTTCTCTTCTATTGTCTAAAAGCCATCTTATTTTGTGCTTAAAATGAACATTTCTTCCCTTTCATTAGTATGGCATTAGTGAAAGAGCATCCATTCTCTTGTTCATCTATTTGTGGCATTGAATTCTACATTTCGATTTGGGTTTAAAAATCATTCCATTTCATTCTACTTTTCTGCATTATCTCACATTAATTAAGGGCAACCTATATGCTGGAAGTCATTCCCAGCTGATGGTTGAAAAAAGAATCATAGAAAAGCACTTCCTTTATTTTTATCTCTCTGAGTCTTACCTAAACATCATAAATTTAAAATATATACACATTCTTAAAAAATATCTCACTTGGAAGAAGTTGTAGGTTATCACACGATCACAGCACAATGGGCACCCCGCTGGTTATCTCTGTCCAGTACCCCATTAGAGGATGACCCACCCCTGTCATAACATACTTGGAACCTCTCCTTGTAGATCTCCTTCTTCATAGGAAGCCATCCTCACCAAAAATTCTATTCTAAATTTCATGAGTTAGTCCTTGAATAGCATAAGCTAAACAAACATAATAGAAAAATGAACTCTTAGGATCATATTTTTCTTAGTGTTTCTACTTGGCTTATGTTTTGAGGTGAGAGGTCATGCTCTTCATTTTTCTTATTTCCCCTTGCACACTCCTCATCACAGTTGGTGTATTCCAACTTAATTTGATTGTTTCTAGACCTTATTCTCATCATTCTCAGAATTTTGGGTTTGATTCCACATTTAATTATAACTCACAACCACATTTTCTTTATCTTTTTTTTAATTTCATAGTGATCGGTGTCGGTCTAGTGACTCTCATCGGTTACCTTCTGACCAACATCAGTTTCACTTAACCAGCATCGTTTCACTGTTCTTTTGGTTAACCTACCCAAAAGGACACCTATTCACCTTCTTTGACTATTCAAAGTCTCTATCACTCTTATCGTATCTACTGACCTAGTAATTCCATCAGCTTCTTACATACTTGTCAAAGTATTGGTCTTTTTCCTTGTTTTGACAAAACTGTCCATTCTCTAGAGTGACCGACAGTGGTTAACCATGACCGATGTCGGCTTACCCTAATCGGCACCGGTTAGCTAGTGTAATTTTCCATCTCACATTTTTAACCCCAATTCACCCACCATAGCCTATTTATACCATCTCTACTGTATTTCTATGTCATTTACAGAAAGAATTCTTGCCTCGTCAGTGCTTGGTCACATGGTGTTGACCTGAATCCAAGCGAATGCCCTCATATTCCATGCCAGTCATCAACCACTCCCACCTAGTCCTTCACCACCTTCCATTTTATCACCCATGGATCCTACCCAACCTATCACTATCACCACGGGAGATGAGGAGTTCCAACAACTCCTTGACCAAATTCTTGTCACCTTACATTTTTATTTTTCCCACTCTTCCACTCGAGATGCCTCAAGTCAGTTGATATATGACATACCCGTATCTATCCCCCCGAAACTCACTCCTAATTCTACCCTGGCCTCTGCTAGCTCTGCACTACCTGTATCTAACTTTCCCCCAGTCATTTCATAGTTGGTTCCCATACTTGCTATAACCATTGCATCTGCCACATTTTTTATACCCACCACATCCACTATACCTTCGCCAACCACTCAAAACATAACCTCATCCGCACCTATTATTTCATATATACCCATAGCTACAAAACCACCCCCAGTGTCATTGACCCCTACCCCTTTTCAAAACATTGTCCTTTCTATCCCACAATCCTTAGCCCCCATTACCATCAAGGTCACCACCACCCTTCCACCTCCATATATGTACTATTATCATCCTCCCATTTCATCTATCCTTCGTTCTAGGTAGGTACCTCCTATTTCATTCTCTCCTTCTCAATCTACCTATATGACAACACTATATACTGGAATGCCACCCTCATCATATGCCTAACACCAACCCTCTTACACCACTGGAGTCACCCAACCATCACAACCTACCAATGACCTAATCAAGTTAATGATGGATAAGATGCAAACATTGGAAGCATCGGTTTCTGGCTCCCATAACACTCTCACCTATGATGAGATTTGTAATGAGCCTATACACCCATCCATTCAAATCTATCTGTATCCCATGTATTGGGAAATGCCTAAATTTAACTGCTTCAATAGAAAAGAAGACTCGCAACAGAATTTGTGGTCTTTTAAACATGGGTGTTATCTGATCGCCCATGATGATGCTTTGCTTCTGAGGACCTTTCCCATGTCTCTGAAAGGGTCTGCATTAGATTAGTGTAATGGGTTACCTAAACACTATATCTTCTCATTTAACCAGGTAGCCCAAGCCTTCTAGGATCACTTCTCCATTAACATTGTTAAGAAGGTTACCAAGACTGACCTCTATTATACATGTCAGTATGATGATGAATCTATCGTAGATTTTATCACTCATTGGCATAACCTGATCAATCAACTCACATTCCAACTACCACAAACTGAACTCATAGATCTCTTCACATGGGCTTGTGCTAGACATATTTCACCGACCCTACAGGTCTAGAATTTCCAAACCTTCAATGAGGCATTCACCATGGCACAAAACTTAGAGATTCAGGCCTTCAAAGAGAAGAAAATATAACTACGCAATAAGAATTCAGCCTTCAAATCAAATGATGCCTCTTCTCCTCCGAAACCAGAGAATAATTATTCTAAAGCCAAGGGAACTACTAACATAGTGATACTCAAGGACAGCTCAGATCATCCATCAAATCAGACCAGTCCCTCATCTAATCTTTCCCCTATCCAGATTTTTCAATTCAGACGAGAACAACGGAAATATACCCCAATTGAGGAACCTTATTTTTATGTCTTAGAAAATATCATTAAAACTGGGGCCATCACCCTTCCTCCCATAAAACCACACACTAGTTTTGACCTTGCTCACCCCACACTTGCATGGTATAAAGAGCACGAATTCTACAACCTTCATCAAGTGAAGGGTCATAGTGATAGAAATTGCATCACTTTCAAATATATTGTCCAAAAAATGCTCGAGAAAGGCGAGTTAACCTTGGATAATCCTAACTCACCTACTAATAAAAATCTACACATCTTCAAGAAACCCTTTTCCTAATCATGCCCCTTTTGCCAATCAAACTTGAGAGTCCTCAACTCATGATATCCATACCCGTGAGGTCCATGCTATTTTCAGCGATACATCTGTTACTACCCAATTACCTCATATTCCTTCCATAGAGGAAATATTAGCCCAAAGTCCTTAACCTACACTTGAACCCACTTCCCCTACTCCTCCACCCATGGAAGAACATCCTTCATCTCCTCTCACCCATGAAGGAGACTCATGTTGACATCGAAACTACTTCACCTTTGACTTCTCCACCTAGAGAGCTATTACCCATAGTACCTCTCCAGCCCATGGAAGATGTCTGTTTATCTCCTCCACCCACAGAGGAGCATCCATCATCTCCTCCACCCACAAAGGATCACTCACACTCTCCTCCACCCACAGAGGATCACCCATCATTTCCTCCACCCAAAAAGGAGCACCCACCATCTCCTCCACCAATAAAGAATAACCCATCATCTCCTCCACCTATCAAAGATCTAGTAGTAATGCGTTTACCTCTAGGTGAACATTCTCCATCAGTTACCCAAGATCATATGGACTTACTTTTGGCTCTCTTACCTATATAAGTTGAAGCTAGCAAATTCCCTGTCTTTAAGACACATTTTATGGGAATTTCCATTAGATCCTCATTAACCTCACTTATAATAGTGTCCTTTTCATGCCTACTGACCACCTAGATTATTTGGATAGAGCCTTATTTTGGGGACATCTTCTTCTTCCTATCTCCACACAAATGCATATGTCATTTACTAACACTTCCACTATCTACCCAAAAATATTTTAGCCAATCAAACCAAATACAACTACAACTATCAAAAATTCCACCACGATACCACTCATGGCTCACACCACACCCATACCCATAACCCAACGCACATCTACACCCATGCCTACACTTACATCATCTTCTTTTCCTAAACCAAGCACTACCTTAGGGGTCATCCCAGCTACTAGCCTTACTCATCCACCCATCAAATTAGATTTAGCTACATCCTCCAAGGCCAATACCAAACCTACTTCGACACCCAAATAGAAGAACCAACCCCACTAATATCATACTCTAACCTCATCGATCAAACCTTCATCACCTTTACCATTTTTGTCTGTCTTAGGACCTCGCCCTTCGAAGATAGTTAAGAAACTTCCACCCACCGGTAAACTAAAAACACAGTAGCCCATTCCTCCATTGAAAACCTCAAACATACCCAAGTGCCTTCCATAACTTCCACCCATATCTACAACATCTTTACCACCCATACCTCTAATACTATCGATTACTCCTTCAATACCCATAAAACTTCAATCCCTTTCCCTCACACCTCCGACATGACCTGCACCATCTACCTTCATAACACCTCCATTATATCCATGGGTAACACACCCTCTTCCACCATCTACCTTTCCCTCTAGATCTCATGTGCCCATATCACCTTTACCCAAGAGGGTACAATGTAAGGACAAAAGTCTGCTACCCTCTAATAAGGTAGTCAAAACAACCACACACTCTCTTATCAATTCGTCTACTATACCCCTACCCAAACAAACATGACCAATGCCTAAAATCACACCAACACCTAAAATGGTAGCTCGACCTACTCTCCCTCATAGAAAGACCATTCCTCTATAGTCCGTACTACCTACACCCAAACCCACCTTCACTTCCCATTGTGATCCACTAGTTTGGTCCTATGCAAAAATCTTAACTAACCTCCTTGAAACTTTTGTCATCACATTACCACCTCTCATACCTTATGACCCACTCAAACCCAAACCAAAGGGGTTCAACGACACCAAAATTTGTGCCTACCATCATGTGCTAGGGAATGATGTAGAGAACTGTAAAGCTTTAAAAACCATTCTTATCTAGTTGTTTCCTCCTGAAAAAAACTTTGACGATGATGACCTTCTTGATGAGGACCCCATTTCACCAACACCCATTCCCACAACTCTTCCCTCACTACCTTCTCAATGACCTAGATCTTTACCCACACAGCTACTAGAACTACCTCCGAGATTTGAAATTAACATGGTTCGCATCAAAGAACTCGTCAAACCTCCACCCAAATGTTAGTGTGCTCAACTCATCCCACAAGGTTCCTTCCTGCTACTGGGCTTTTTCCCTTCATGTTGCTATACCTTTCATAGCTCACCTACCTCCCAACCTCAGATCAACACGATCCATGTTGCTACCCGTGCTTAGAAGGATAAAGGAAAGGAAAAGGCAACTGAATCACCAACCAATCCTATACCCAACATACCATCTACGCCCACACCTAAAATCACTATCTGCGGCCCCACATATCCCATTTTTAATGGTGTTACACATCACACGATGCTCAAACAACTACACCAATCCCCCCTCAAAATTTCCCTATATGACCTTATCCAAACCTCAGAATCCCATCATCAAGCTCTCATGGAGGTTCTTTAATCTATTGAGTCTTACCCAATGATCCTATACCCGTGGCCTCCATTATTACACCCCATTATGTAGCTTCTCTCACCAAATTAACACCTTCATCTACACCTTCACCTACTCACCAAGTAGCCTCCCTTAGCTTCTCAGATGAAGAGATCACAATGCACCAAACCGATGACCTAGATCCAACTCTCTTCATCTCTGTTCACATCAATGATATACATGTACGATGTGTCGTGATTGATGGGGGCACTAGCATTACTATCATTTCCTCCCATGCATTCGTTCAAATGTGCATACCTGACAATTACATGCATAAACATCCCATCATGTTGCATTCATTCAATTATGCTATCACCTCTACACTTGGCACCATCATCCTCCATGTTCACGTGGGCCCCTGTATTGTTCTAGAGTTATTTTATGTCTTGGAGGGGGAATTTCAATATAACCTGTTGCTTGGTAGACCCTGGATTCATTTCATGGGTTGTGTTCCTTCCACTTTGCATCGTTGTGTAAAGTTCAAGCATGAAGGGCACACCTATACCATTCCAGCTGATCCATTACCTTTCAAAACCTATAACATGCTTTACCAACCCAATGAAAGTGTTTGCCTCTATGCCCATTGCCTCTTCACCAACACCTCCAATCATCAATGCAAATGCTACCTCAACCGCACATACCTCCTCCCTTCCTACTGCTACATCAACCGCACATACCTCCTCCCTTCCCACTGCTACCAAAACCTCCATAGCCAAACCATCAGCCTCCCTATCCATTAACCCCACCTCCGATCTAACCTCCAATGCATCATCTATTGTAGCTACCCACATACCAACCACTGATCCCTTGGAAGGTATTTTCCAACACCTCACTCTTGGGGAGTATCACCTATATAGTGTCAACACATTCCTTACTCCACATGAGTATGGAAGTCTTCACCAGCACCCTCGCTATGATCACCGTATAGGATAACACCTCCTTTATGGTCCTCCCCACCTTCGTACCAATCTCACTTATGGGGGACTTGATACTATAACTTACACACCTGAACCATCGTCACAAACTCACCCATTTCCCACTCACCTCTAGTCACTCACCAATCACTATTTCGCCCACACCTTCCTACATCGATGTGCGTAGAAGGGTTTTGGTTTTGGATTTTATGAACAAGGCCGCCATACTGTTATTCCATGTACTACTCATAAGCATAATGACCGTAGTGGTATCGGCTTTGCTGAACCACCTACCAAGAAGGCCCGCATTGAACTCATTGAAGACATCATCCCTTCTTCACCTTCATCACCACCATTGACACCTTTGACGACATAGTCAATGGATCCAGAATCCATTCCTCATAAAATTTTTTTCATAAATACCATTTCCCTGAGGCCTCTGACTTCTCAACACGAGGGCGAGGCTCCCTCTTCTCTTCCTTTCCTGTACCATGAAATGATCAATGACGATACACCCTCGATTAACATCATTTAATGCCAAGATGATGAATCTATAATCACCTACCTTGGTACAAAATAAGCATATATTCATTGGTCGCTACCATCTAAGACCCAAACCACGTTGAATGCATCAACTATCAAAATCAACATTCATACTCAGGACGACCCTCACATTCTAAAGATCGGTCAATCTTTAGATGCTGCTGAACAGGAAGCCATCACTTCTCTTCTTAGAAACCATAACCATGTTTTCACTTGGTCTTACATATATATGCCCAGTATTGACCCCTACATAGTGGTCTAAAATATTGTAACCATTCCTGATGCTAAGCCTGTAAAACAAAAGCTAAGGAAAATGCACCATCGCATCGCCCTTCTCGTCAAAGAAGAACTTCATTGCTTGCTTTCCATTTCCTTCATCTTACCCATTGATTATCCTCATTGGATTTATAACATTTTCCCTATCACTAAGGTGATAGGGGGACTTCACATTTGCATGGATTTCCATGACCTTAACCTAGCTTACTAGAAAGATGACTTTCCCCTACTTGGTATTGACCGGTTGGTTGACCTTATCACTGGTCATGAGATGTTATCACTCATGGATGGCTTCTCTAGTTATAACCAAATATTACTTACCCTAGAGGATCAAAATAAAACTACATTCATCACCCCTTGGGGGACCTTCTGTAATTGAGTCATGCCTTTTGGCCTTAAAAATGCTGGTACCACATATCAGTGGGCTATGACTTACATCTTCCATGACATCATGCATCGTATACTAGAAGATTATGTGGAAGACCTCCTTTCCAAATCCAATCACCGCTTCATGTACCTCACCATCTTTGACTATCTCATTAAATATTGCATTCACCTTCAGCCCAAGAAATTTTTCTTCATGGTTCTCTCAGGAAAGCTCCTGGGATTTATCATTTCCCTACAAGGTATATAAGTTGACCTTGCTAAAGTCAAGGCCATTCTTGAGATGCCTACACCCACTAATCTTAGGACACTCTGCAGCCTGCAAGGTAAGTTGCAGTCTATTGACCGTTTCATTTCACAATTGTCTGATCGGTGTCAACCATTTCATCACCTTCTCAAGAAGGATGTCTCCTTTAAATGGGATGATGAATACCATAAATATTTTGAGGACTTAAAACAATACCTTCTTTAACCACTCGTTCTCATTCCACCTAAATATGATCAACCCTTCTACCTATACATCTTAGCTACCAATCACTCCTTGGGAGCCATTCTCACTCATCACGATGAACAACACAGGGAGCAGGCAGTTTATTACATAAGCCATACTCTTTTGGACTATGAAACCTGATATACCCATGCGAAAAATAATTCATATCCTTCATTTTTATCACCACCAAACTCTGCCATTACTTACTTAACCATAAAACCTATGTTGCGACCAACACCGACCCCTTACACTTCATGTATGTTAAACCTTACCAAAATCAACATGCCACACGCTGGCTTATTCTTTTGGTTGACCTCGACCTTGAATTCATCCATCAAATTTTCATCAAGGGCCAATCTATCACCAACCAATTGTCTGATGCACCAATTTCCAGGGAACAAACCTCTAACTTTGACTTCCTAGATGAGTCAATTGCTACCCTTTGCCTGAATGAAACCGCTTACCAAATGACACTCTTCTTTGATGGTTCCAAGTGTCAATGTGGGGGTGGGGGTGGTGTTATCCTCATCCTTCTTGATGGTGAACCCATGACTTTGTATTTCAAACTTGATTTTTACTGTACAAACAATATTGCCAAATATGAAGCGCTCGTATTAGGTCTCCAAGCTGCCTACGCCTTAGATGTCATATCCATCAACATCTTTGGTGATTCTCAATTGGTCGTAAACCAAGTCAATGGTATATAGCAATGTCATAATCAGACACTTCAAAAGTATGAACATCACATGGACATACTTTTGACTACCTTTGACCCTTATGACCTTCAAACTGTCCCCCGTTCAACCAATAAATTTGTAGATACCATGGCCTGCTTGACCTCTCAAATACTCAATTTTCCCGCTGATTCTAAAATATTTTTTACCGTACACTCCAATCACCATCTTATTTACCTCATGAGGTTTAATCTATCAGAACTGTTACCCCGGACCCGAGTGAACTTTGGTATAAACAATACTCTGACTATATTTCTCTCTCCATCTTACCTCCTAACCTCACCCATAATGGAAAACGTGCCTTTCTTAAAAATTTCTCTTATTACGTAATCATGGGTGGTCTCCTCTATAAGCATGTCTTTGGTGGTATTCTCTTACGATGCCTCATGGGTTCTGAAATTCCTTATACCATTAAGGAAGTTCATGACGGCATATGTGGAGGTAACTTCAGTGGCCTTGCTGTTGCTAAGTGTATTCTTCACCTAGGTTATTACTGGCCAACCCTTAACCATGATTGTTGTGATTATATTAAGCGTTGTGTAAAATTCCAACAACATTCCAACCTTCATCATATACCCATTCATGCATTACAGGTCGCTTGTGACTTTTGGCCCTTCTCTCGATAGGGTTTGGATCTTGTTAGAGAAATCAATCCCCATTATTTCCAGTGACATCAATGGATCTACACCGCTACTAAATACTACACAAAATCAGTTGAATCCATACCTCTCATTTCCACAAAAGCCAAGAAAATATGTGAGTTCATCAATCATCACATCATTTTTTGCTTTGGTGTCCCATATCACCTCATCACTGATAATGGAAAACAATTCAAAAATAAAACCTTGCAAAAACTTTGTGATGCCTTGAACATTTAGTTAAGTTTCTTGTAACCTTATTACCCATAAACCAACGGCCAAGCCGAATCCACTAACAAAACCTTGAACAAAATTATCATGAAAGTGGTTAACGATACTGGGAAGGACTGGCATACCCACATTCCTTTCACCCTGTGGGCATACCCCACTAATCTTCACACTTCCACTTCTACCACACCTTTTTCTCTGGTCTACGGTACAAAGGTTGTTCTACCTCTTGAAGTCAAGATTCCCTCACTCTGCATTTCTCTCCATGACATGCTCAATGATGATGACTTTTGTCATGACCATTTAACACAACTTGAGTTATTAGATGAATGTCGTCTTAACGCTCTTCACCACCTTCAAGTTTACCAAAAATGTATCAAACATGCCTATGAAAAACATGTCCATGAATGAACCTTCCAAGTCATTAAACTTGTCTTGAAAGAAAATCAACATGTAACTAAAGAAGAAAAAAGTAAACAGGGAAAATTTTCTCCTAATTGGATTGGACCATACATCGTGACGCATACTTATGGATCAGGTGCTTATCGTTTATCTTCACTTGATGGTAAACCCGACCTAAGCCCCTTAACACCTTGCATCTTCGACCATTCTATTGTTGACTTTTAGTCCTACCTCACCTTTTGCCTCTTTCCATGCTCATCCCTTAAGTGCTATCCACTTCTTACAGCTCACCAACGATTAAATAGAAATCCTGTGCGTATCTGTCACTTTTTATCTTCTCTTGAATATGTGTACCATGTCACTACACATAGCATGATTCTCATGGATAATTTTCGTCTATTTTTAGATGAGATCCCATGGTCATTTCACCCTAATTTCTGAACAAGAATCCTATTCTTCACCTTAGTCTTGTCCATGACTTAAAATCCCTCACATGGGATCCAACTCCTTGAGTAAAACTTCTAATAAATATATGAATCCCTCAAAAGGAAATATTTATCTCTATAATCGCTGCTATAAATAGACTACTCCCTCGAAGGATAGCTATGTAAAAAGATCTTTCAAAAAAATAAATTTAAAAATAGACGAGAATCTGAAGCTTCCCGCATCAATCAGCTTCTCGAAGACCTCAAGGAGTTAATTTCACCATCCCATATAGACTTCTCGCATCGATTAGTCTATCTTAAATCCAAGTCAAATAAAAACATTTTCATCATGGACTTGCTGATTGTGACCTTGGATCTCTTTCCAAAAGACATGATACCTACTACCATGTAATCTACTAATTTTCACCCTCTCACCATTCACATTTTTATTTCCTACCGCCTCAAGGGACCTCTTGGAACCATAACATTTAGTGATCATGTGACTACTTTTCACCCTTAGAACAATCAATCATGTAATGTCTTTAGGGTCTTATGTTCATCAGCTCCTCTAAGGTATGACCTACTCGTTATGATCCTAACCAATCAGGTGGCATTCTCACCTCCTCTTATCTTTTAACCTTCCTTATTACGTATTTATTACCTTATACTAGACTTGGTCCTCGACGCTTACCTTTGGGTAATCTTCTTCTTCTACCACAATCAAAATCATCTATACCAATTGTCTCATAACTCACCCATACCTAATAGCCCTAAACTTAAATCATGCCTAAAACCTACCAACTCATTCTCATACCTCCTCATATTCTTCCCTAGCTTATGGGAGAACTACATCGGCCTGAGGTCCCTTTTTGCTAGGAATATGTAGGCAGCACTCCAAGGGCATGGGGCCCTTGGAGGTTAGCTCGGCCACTCTCTACCCTAGCCAATTCATCTTTGATTTTCCTAAATCACATTTCACCCTACGTAATTTCCTTTTTATAACAAAATTTGGAAATTAAACTAAACAAACAACAAATTGCTCCACATTTTATCATCATCAAAACATACATTTATTTTGATTACCATTTATTTACCAACATCATGCATGTATTCTAAAAAATCTTAAACGTGACCCATATCATCATTCATTACACAAATTAATGAATTACAACCTCAACTAGTTTAGACTCCACCATGCCTAAAACCTAACTCAATCCATGCCTAGACCTCAACCCGACTCAGCCATGCCTACAACCTAACTCAATACATGCCTACAAATAGATTAAATTCATGCCTAAACCAAAACCTAACTCAATCCATACCTACAACCTAACACAATCCATGCGTAACACACCTACCATGAATCCATCGATGCATAATAATAAAATGCTATCACCACAAACACATAATAACAATAATAATCATCATCTCTATACATATAATATCCAAGCATGTGTATCCATATACATATCAGTCAAATTTCTTTTGAAAATAGGCCAATGTATATAATCTAGTCTCTCAAAACTCTCATATACAACCTCACCATCTTTGGCGCACAGGTTGGTATATGCTCAAAACATACAAAAATCTTGTACATCCTCACCATATTTGGCACGCAGGCTAGTATATATCAAAAAATGACTAAAATACATCAAAATATAGGGATGGGCATCAAGCCTCATCATGTCAGACATCCTCCATGTCACTCTCTCTGGTCTCTTCCTCGGATGTTATCCGACAGATTGGTATCATCTAACTGACCGCCATAGGTCATGGTCGGCCCCCTGCTGGTACATCACCTAGAGATGGCCTCCGTGAGCTGGTGGCCTCACCCTAATCATGTCTTGGGGCTCGATGGCCCCATGTGCTCTCCACACTGTGATTACAGGATCTCGTCCTCTCACTAGAGGCCTGGTGTGTGATGTACTCTCCATAGGATAGAAAATCTATCCCGGCCGCTATCAACTAATCTTGATAGTATCTAGCCTCACCTAAGGTATCCCGTAACCTAGATAGGGGTGTTGTTTGTGGTGGCCTCATCAGCCTCAACCCTTGTACTTGTCCTATGGGACCCTGTCCCACCCCTGCCTATGAACTGGGACCCTTTCCAGGTGCCTGTGGAGGTGCCATCAGACTCGCACCCTATGTCTGTACCTGTGCTTGTAATTTCTGAATTTGTACCTGTGCAGTGGCCAACTGGCCCTGCAACCCTATAACCAATGCCTGAAGGGTGGCCACCTAACCATCATCACCATCTCCATCTCCACCCAAGTCCATCTGGGCCTGAAGACCAGCCACTTGTGCATATAACTCAGCCACCTCTGCCTCTGAACTGGCTAACTTTCCCTGCACCATCCCCAACTAGGTAATCAGGGTCACCACCTTCTCTTGTAGGGAATCTCGCTACACTGTGATAATGGCTAAATCTGGCTACCCTGGTCTGGGTGATACTACTTGTAAATGAGTTGCCCACCACTGTCTATATCTATCTATTACTCTGGCATCATCGATCAGTTGGTCTATCACCTACTCCTCCTACCCTATCGACACTATTGGTTGTGGTAGAGGTAATGGCCTCTCCACATTGTCTCTCCTGTACTGCGAGAAGGGTGGAGGTATATCCTGTCGTAACCCAAACTATCATCTGACCCTATTAATGGGGATCATCTCGTGCTCTCCTGCATGGCACCCCTCTATCCATCTGAGTAGTTGAAGGCTAGATAACTCCTTAGCCATCTGTCTGTATGAGGGATAACCCACATATGGTCTCCATATAATATCTACCCCAGATAATCCCTCCAATAGCCACCGGTAATGTGCTACATCATGTGTATCCCTATCTGATTGTCGTTCTCCAATAACAAGCACCCATTACCTATACCCCACCCACACAAAACCTAGCTCAAAATCATCTACTCGGGGCATACCCATTAGATGTACACAGATAATGTGCTCATAGGCCCAACAGTGTAGAATGAAAATGCAACACCAACATAACTTACAGAGCAGCCCATACGCCCATTCCTCTCTATATAGCTATACTAGGAATTCTGGTGCCCAAGAAAAGCATGTCCTCACAATCATCATGTCATGTAACACACCCATCAGGGATCATGAGAATCTCCCACCCTATACATTTGACATTGCAAAATAGCATATTACCTCCATCAATAATACTACTAGCCTCGTCTCCTCTGGATGGGCTAGGTACATATCTCCATAGCTAAGGCTGGCACTGTGGAATGTCAGCTCCACCATTCCCTCCCCAAACACCATCAATATCAACTCCTCTGATGAATTTGAGGAGATCAAATATACTTGTGTTCCCAATATGGGAAACCGTAGGATCCTGAACACGTCCTCAACGGTGACTATCACCTCACCCGTTGGTAGGTGGAACGTGTTGGTCATGACATCCCATTTATCAATGAGGGTGACCATCAGACTCAGCTTCTGGACTGCATGCCGGTAGCGTTGGACCCCACTCAGGCCCACCTCCTCCACATGCCGCAACTCCTCAGGTGTCGCTATGCAGGAAAATATCACAAGTAGGGGTGGTACCCTGTCTCACATTCTCAGCTGATATCTCACCTGCATACAAAAAACAATCACATTATTAAAACAAGACTATATCTACATTCACTCATACCCATTCCCATTACCCTACCTCTTTTACTTCACTACTTACCCATTTATCCCCTAGCCTACCAACCGACCCCAACCCAACCCTAACCAACCGACTTACCTACCCTACATCTACACAGCCCAATATCACCTCACCTATTTACACACACCTGATCCCTCACTTACTTCCATTTTTTTACCCACTCCCTAACCTTACCTATTTTCCCACACATCTATAATGTTTTCCCTAACAACTCCACCCTTACCTATTTTTACCCCTTACCTATGCAAACCACTTTTCTCACCCCTATCTACCTCACTCACCTAACCTCGGGCACCTTTTGGCCCGCTTTTACTCCAAATCTAACCATTACTGGTTACCCCTAACTGAACCCAGTCCCTCTTCAACCATCATCGGTCACCTACTTCATGACCAATACCGACGCACTAGCACCGACATCGGCTACCCTCCAACCAACGCCGATCACTTTCGCGTCAAAAACCAACGACTCCCAACCCCCATTTTTTCCTTTTAATTCCCTTTTCCTCCCGTCTACCCATCCAATCCTACCCAAATCCCTCCTACACCCTTCCCTACCCCTTCTTCACCTAATCCCCTCCCTCCCTACTACTATTTTACTGGATTTCCCTCCCATAATTCAAAATTTCTTTTCTCCCCAAAAAAGAAAAAAACCATTTTTACCCACCTAACCTTTAATTCAATCTCACAAATAAAACAACAATCAGGATTAAATCCTACCTCATCACATTGTTTTCTGCATGGTGGCACCTCTAGCCACTTCACTTGTGGTCCCCTTGATCCCTCTCCTACCTCTTTCATCACAAACTGCCCACTCGGTCTCTAATCACTCAATCCAATCAAATCGATCCAACCTAGCCTACGGATCCACCTATCAACCCACTCTCACTAGCCATGTGGCTCACCAACTCAGCCCTTAGCCTCACTCTTTCACTTTCCACTTTTTCTCTATCTATCTTGTCCTTTTCCCAATTCACTAAAAGACAAATGATTTGAAAAATGTGGTAATTTTTCTTTTTATAACCTACCTGACTTGACCGATGATGGTTTCACTTTGACTGACATCAGTCCTGTGCCCTAGGTTACCACGGTCAGTCCATCTTAACTAGTATCGGTTCCTTTTAACCATCATCGGTTTAGCTACTTAGTCTTTTTCCTACCCACTACCCCCGATTTTCAACATACATCCTTTTCTACCTCACCCACATTTCCTTGGGACACTTCACTTGATCTTCTTGACCTTACCACTTCATGTCTCACCTCATCCTCTTTCAAGGAATCATTATTTTCCCCATACCTTGGCTATACACTTACCGTGACTTAGATATTTAGACCTGGAACATCGCTAGTGACCTTTGACCTCATGTGTTCGCTATACCTTACGGCACTGTTACCTGTGTTGATCGACATTCTGACCTTACCTTGTCTCTTTCTGTGACCGAACCCTTGGTGTACTAAAACATACCTACATGTTCCTACACCTGACCTATGACATGTTTCCTTACCATATCCTATACCTTGGATACCGGACTCACTTCAACCTTGATTGGATAAACCTATCGATATTTGACAATGTAGAGTTTTCCTTCTCTTCAGCCTGGTACCATGCTATAATTTATACGTGTGCATGCATTTAACTGATACTACCTTTGACTCTGACCCATTACCTAGATTACCCATGTTGACCCTCTTTTTCCCTTTTTACTTGCATTGCCCACTTTTCTCTTCATTCACCTTTTTATCAAACCACTCACTGATTCTTCCTTCTACCTCATTAGTTCCTAGTTTGAGGGAGATCACCTTTACCCACACATGGGGCAACCACATCTTATTTTTGTTAGCATCACTTACCAATACAAACAACATGACAAAAAGGGAAAAAATGTAGACACCAAAATCGGGTCACACTCCCCTTGGTCCCTCGAAAAATAAACACATTAAAAACATCCACCTAACCATGGCCCCCTTTATCCCACTATAATATTAATTTAATTAAATTAATTCACTATTTGGGATAATGCCCACATATCCACCTCACCCTAAGACCTATTCTTAGTAAGTTGCCATAACTAACTAAGACCTACCCAAACCCTAAAAATCAATCCCTACATTCCCTCTAACCACATTCCCCCATGTTAGAAAGAAGCTTCCATGCTAATCCATGGATTAAAACAAAACAAGATCCTAGAAAATCAAGGGGATCTACGTCATTTAGTAAACCTAGTAAATCCCAGCCTAACCAATGCCAATTACCCTAAACTGCCACCGGTTAAGCCGAAACCATCATCGGTTATAATTTAACCCCCAAAACAACCTTATTTTGAGGTTGGCACATTTTTGAGAGGTTGATACATCTTCTGAGAACAAGTGACAAAACTGGAGATGTATGCAAGTAGAACCAGCATTCATACACGCATCAGAGCATCCATAGCCAGCACTTGAAGCAACCAAATAGCTATTTTCCTTCACGGGAACATCTGGGGAAGTGCCAAAACCACAGTGAATTCCTTCTATTTGATCACCCACCATTGCCAACTAGACATTAAGCTCATAAAAAAAGTAAGTTTTTTTATCCTGCACTGGTTCATTATTGTTTTAGCAGATCCTTTCAATTATGTTATTAGTTTCTGTTCCCATTTCATTCCCCACCATTTTACCTCCATGCAAAATTGACCATCCCTTTACCCACACCCTTGAACTACCCATATCTAGAATTTCATCATTCCATGTGCATAGCTAAGACCCACACGAACCTTACCATTTCCCTTCCCTTTTCATCTTTCCTTAGATCTATCACCTTGCCAAGTTTTTATTGAGTTTCCTGTACACCCACCATACCATCGTTGGTTACCCACAACGAATGTCGGTTAACCTAAACTGACACCGGTCATACTAAACTGATGTCAGTCTCTGTGTCTTTTACCATAAACCAACAACAGAGCTTCTAAACCACCACTAAATACCTAAAACCACTTAAAATCTCACCCCGAACCATATTAGTACCCTGACCAAGACTTTGACCTTCAGATTCAATCATAGCTTAGCCCGTTGTGAATGAATTTGCTTATTGTAGACGAATGAGATACCTAAATCATTTTAACTACAGTAGGATTTCCTTTATTATAAATATTTAGTTGTTTTAAATAGTGGGTTGATAGCCATCTAGGAAGTATCACGCTTCTTGGATCTAGCACACTCTAGGCAGTCCACTGTATATATTGTATAACTTTTATTTAGTTTTCTTGTTTTCCATTTTAGGTAGTTCCTCCAAGAAAAAGGGAAGCTCTCACTATCAACTATGGATCCATAATTCATACGCATGCAACAACCTACAACCAACATTTCAATAGGTATTCCTCCTAGCCCTTTACCCATATTTGTTTCGTCAACATTCGAAGAAACACATCTAGAATCAAGCGAAACAGTAACAATGATAAATGACAAAAATGAAGGAAATCAAACAACAACTCCAACCTGGAATTCACGGAACAGAGGTAAATCCAGATGTGTAGTAATTTTCCCCCTCAATTTATCCTTTCATTCTCTATGTATCCATGCGAGTCCAAGGAATTTGGGAATGTAGAGGCAGCACCAGGAGAAAGTGTTTGAGCAATGACATCTTGAAGGAATTCTAGTTGCAATGAAAGTAGAAGAGGGATAACACAAGTGAATAGAGCTTGGCTATGCTATTTCCAACAGTATTTTGGTAGCAATATTATGCAAGATACACAAAATCATTAGGCCATTTTCTTGAATACAAGCACTGAATATATAGGAATTGGATGGGATGTACCTTCATACACAAGGAATACTTAGAGTGTAAAATCATTGGGTGAAGAGGCTATTCAAACTAATTAAATATATTTAAAAATAGAAGAGGGAAGGAATACCATGCAATCAAGACTATTTTTAGGTAATTTGGTTAAGAAATGCACCTTGGAAGTTAAGTTAAGTGAATCACTGCGTGTTAAAATCACGCATGAGGAGTTCTGAAAAAATCACTCAAGATCACCACCCTGCACAAGGTGATGATTATAGGACTACCACCATGTACTCGGTGACATTTTTGTGACTGGTACTTAGGTAGGGAAGTGGTTTTGACACTTAAGGAAAAAACATGCACAAAAATGAGCGGGAAGCTAGAAAAAATCATGAAAAATCTAAGTAAAGATGTCTAGGTTACAAATATACACTGCAAATTAGCATAGGAACTTGAACACCTTCTGAAAGGACATGAATCATCATTGGGGACTTTTGTAACCATTTTCTAACAATGTAGCACATATAATTTTGGGTGCATACATATTGCCCCCTCGGAGAAGTGTCTTAGCCACAAAAAGGCATAAAACGTAATGTCTGAGTATGGCATTCCTTTAATGGGGAGTTAGAAGCTATAACTGAGATACCCGTGTGTCGGAAAAATGTCGCCATCCAAAATCCTACTTCCTATAAAATTAAAATGAAGACTCAAGTTTAGATAGATGAAATATCAAAAGATAAACACTAAATTAGAATGACAAGAGGACTTACCATTTGTGTGGGGATAAGAAATTACCTCCGTCAGTGCTCCAACCTTGCGAACATATGCACTCAAAATGAAGTTATAACAACATATATATATATATATATATATATATATATATATAAACAAACACATTTTCCAATTCATTTTCACGTATTGATCTTAGTGATTTTTGAGCTCCAAGCCCACAGTGACCATTTTTGACAAGCATACAACAAAAAATACCGTTTAGAGATCATGATCATGGCTCCACGAGCAGGAGATCGACCCACACAGTCTCAGGTTAGTTTTCCTTTTTTTTTTATTTTGAAACCTAAAATATTAAAATTTGGAAATCTTTGTGTGCAGGGGGGTTATTTTAAAATTTTCTTATGTTAAATTAGTCCCTAAGGGGAACCCATATGGTAGTCATTTATTTTTCAAAGAATTGTGTATTTTTGCATTTTTAGGAGCTTTCTAAGGCTATGTAGCGATAGGGTGAATCAGTTCATGACCATTGCCCTACTAGGGAAGTGGTCACAAAACCACTTCCCTGAACAAGGTGGCGGTTCTGAAGAAAATGTTTAAAACTTATGCAAACTTTCATTTTATTATTTTTGATGCTTTGTCATGTTTTTGATGATATTTCCTATTGAATATGTCACTAACTTGCTATTTTTCTATATTTTAGTGGATGTAGAAGCAGGTGGAGTACATCCACTAGAGTCATGAGAGGGAGTGTGACTAGCTCCCCCAGAGTTTAGATTAGTTCACTCAATCTGAGACTGTCACTCTATAGAGGGCGGGCTTTTGTAAGATTACATGGGTGCCCCATGTCACTCCTACTAGTCACATACTATGTGAATTGTTTTCTTATTGGGACATAGACTGGAATACCTTCTAGTTGTTGGGTGCAAGGGTTGAGTGGATGAATACATTGGAGGACATGTATCAGATACTTGGAGTTCCAATACTTGGGAGGAGGCTAACTCTTGAGACAACAGGATATAGAGCTATAATGAATCTGTGGGCTACTTATATGGGAGATGTCGTGGTGTCATTTTTTTCAAAGAAGGGGATGAAGGGCTGATCTATTGTAACTAATCCTATCCCCACTATCCATAAGGCCATCATGGGTATTCTGGCTTAATGGTTGATAGGGGATAAGGGAGGAGACACATTTCTATATTCCTGGGCTCCCATCATTATAAAAATTGAGGCTCATGGTTGTATCTATGCATGGGGGTAAGATATCTTTAGTAACACTTATCATGAATTATATCGGATTGTTAGGTTATAGGGATAGTCTTTGAGCCACCCTACATTGGTTATGAGATAGGTGTATGAGTGGATCATCCCCTATGCGAGGGGAGTTCTATTATGGGAAATAGGGGCAATCAGGGCCACTAGATGAATGGCAATGTCAGTTCTCAAAGAGCCACATCAGCTAGTGGCTTCCTTGACCACAACAGACATGGTGACCACTTCATACAGGGACATGGTAGGATTGTGGTGATAGGATGGGACCACAATGGTGGCATGTACCACTACTAGCCAGTTAGTTGACAAGATGAAGGACGTTGAGACTCACTCATTTGATCAATTTCCTCAGTAATTCAGTCTTCCATATATTGATATGCTTCACCTACTGGCACCCATCTATAGGAGTGTCAAGACAGACTGAAAGGGCCCTTGTAGAGATATGGGTGTAGACGCCTATAATTACGCCTGAGAAATTTAAATACTTAAATTGAGCTAATTATCTTCTTTCCCACAAATTGACGACATATTGTCAATAGCGCCCATCTTCTCTTCCATTTTCGTTAATTGATTACATTATGCTAATTAATTAAGTCACCTATCCAACACATACCCTAATTAACAACCCTTCATTAATCAACACCTTATATCTAGTCTAATTAATTATTATTGATTAATTAGCCTCTCTTCTCATTAAATAAATAAATTACTATTTAATTGGTTTAATTCCCTCCTAATGGTCGAAATCACACTAATATCCATCTAAAAGCTTATAAAAGCTTGCACATGTTTTAATTAATCATCTTGATTAATTAATACACCCCCTTTATCCACGTGAGCCACTAAAGGACAAACTAAACCCTCCTAAAGTTAACTCAAACCCATCTAAACCCCCCTTATCCATAACTAACTCTACATCTCCATTAGTCCCACATTCATAAGGATGTGTTGAATCCTTTATCCTTTGGGATATATAAACAACCCACCCTCTACTTCTACACCTACACCTAAATCTATCAAGAGACAAAAGAAAGCACATAGTTTCATACTAATAGCCTTTTGTCATTCTTGATATCTCCATCCTCCATTCTTGAAGAGCTAAGCCTCACACCCAAGCATCCATTAAAGGATCAAAACAAGCAAATATAATTTGATTGCCATTGAACTACTTAGGTTCATTTTAATGTTAAAATTAGGCAATTAAGGAGAATCGAGTTCATTAATTTACATTATGTTCTGATCATTTCAAAGTTATTAATGTTAAGGGTAGGACTTGCTCATTTCTTCATCATGATGGTGCACATTTCTCATTTCTAGCTAGGTTAGGAAGTTATTTCTAGGTGGTAGTTTCTTGCTTTAAATTTAGCTAAATTGTAGAAATAATTGCACAAATTTGACATGCTCGGTGGGACACTTAGTCCGATGGCATTTTAGTTTAAGTTTCATTTTTTTGGATAAATTTTTATATGCACATGTAGTAATTAATGTCTATTTTCTTAGAATTTTTGCTCATTTGATATGTGTAACTTCATGTTCATTGCCATAATTTTAATGGGTTATTGCCATTCTTAAGATAACTTGTTAAAATTTGAGATATTGTGAGTTTTCTTATGTTTGCTGATGTATTTAGGTTGTAGGTCTACTATAGGTATGATTTTAGGGACACAGATACGATTTTCATGGCATAGGCATAGTTTTCAGGGCACACACATCTCTATGGTGGTGCAGACCCTGGCACATACACCCGAACCAGCACATAGGCACACTAACCTGGGTGTAGATTTCATTTCGTACTATACCTTCACTACATTCTGAAACCTTTCAGATTGGCATACACACCCTAACCAGAGTGCGCATGATATTTTAGTGGCGTAGGCACATTTTTCTGGTAATGTGGTTGTTCTGTCTATTTTTCTCAAGGTAGTGCATACACTGTTTTTGTGGTGCACACACCTCTTTGGTGGGATAGGTGCTTGATAAATTTAAAAATTCCATAGAGTGGTGCAGGCACTATTTTAGTGGCGCACGTACTGTTTTCATGGTGCACAAACCTCTTAGGTGGCATAGGTTCACTGTGAGCCAAAACAACCTTAAGTGGTACATACGCCCTAACCCACACGTAGGTGCTAAAAAAGGGGCATAGGTGTCCCTTTGAATTTTTTGAAATTAAGGTGTTGATGTGCTAACATTCTTGTAGGTTTATCTAATCATATATTTGTCTTTGCAGGCTGTTTTTACATATTTGTATTTGATTAGGTAATATTTTACATTGTTTACTTATAGGAATAAGGATAACGTATGCTCTTCCCTGGCATCCCTTGGGGTGATCTTGGGTTCTTAAGTATTTTTTATTATTTGAGGTTGCTAGAAATATTTGAGTTAGAATTGGTTAATTTGGAATAGTTGCAATAAAACTATTTTCCCATTTGGTATCTTTTTGGATTCTTGAAGACAATCACGTATGCTCTTCTCTCACGTCCTTGGACGATCTGGAGAATAAGAAATTATTCCTTATCTTTTAATGGAAAACTACTAAAAATCATCATACAAGACCACAACACCATCGCTTGTCAAAGAACGGAGGAATAGAAAAAAAAGTAAGAAAACTACTAATACTATTGTTATACAGGTTGCCAAACTATGTTTGAGAAAACCACATCTTATTAAAAAATATAAAACGAACAACATATTCAAAACACTATATTGTAGGTTTCGAAAAAGGGTATGTCCCTCTCCACTCAACTAGAACATAACCCCTTTGGCATAACGCCTTAAGCTACAACAATGGGGGTGGTTCCAGGAACCCAAAAGTAGTCCATGCAAGAGGGAACCTTGTGGACGAAATGGGAAGTGCTCTGCACTATATATCTAACTAGTAAATACTTTGTGACATAGAGTTACAAGCTGTCCATACGTGACCCTTTTAAGTACACAATTGATTGCATTCATTGCCCACTATGCTTGAAGGGGACGAATTCGAGATACTCCCAAACTAGTCATTGCAACTTTTTGGGTAAATCATCCCACTCGTGGATAATATTTGTAGCACCTAGGACAAGAGAACCACCTAGGAAGAAATACTTTGGCCAGGAGCCCACTTTGACCATTCTAGAATAGTGTTGAGTTGTGAACCATATTTTCATTGAGAAACATGTGACACATTACTTTCACCTAGTTTTTACTTTCCTTAGGGTGAGGAAAAACTCTACCAAAGTGAGGCTAGCATTTTTCATTCTTTTCAAATTTACTTCCTTCACATTCTTTGGACACTTTGTTGGTCAGAAGAACGGTGACTACCTTTTTGTTACCAATCAACTGCTTCTGTCACTTTTATGTCTATTTACGCCCATCCTTGTTTGAGGCTAGGTAAGTTAAATGTCTAAAGTGTGTGGAGGTGTATTCACATCATTAGTAGCCATTGTGATCTTAATACCCATTTCAATATTGTCATTGTAGTTAGGTGTGGTTCATCACCGCATACTTCCTTAGAAGAGTTAGCTTGTTTGTATCGTATCACTGCAATTTTGATATTTACATCTTGTTTCTTGTAAACTAGACATAAATATCTATATTGTAAGGTTACACTACATACATTTTTAACTATTCCTATCTATACTTTGAGATTTCTAGTTTGGTTCTATTATTACCTTGATTTCAATGAGTGCTAGGTGTTACCATTTGTGAATGTTATATCAATAACATCTTGATATCAATGCTTCACTTTCTCGCAAAGTGGGTTAACACATCTTGGTGATATTTTTGTGTCATTCACAAATTGTAATTGGCACTTTTTAAGATATAGATCTTAATAAAATTTGAGCTTAATCATCGTATATCTTGATTGGGAGGTTGCATTGACTTCTTGTTTTTACTTACGTTTTGTTCATTCCATTGAACTTGACATAAGCGAAAACATCTTGTTAATCATTTGGTGACATGAAACTACTTCTTAAAATGTAGTCTAGGAGGTGCTTCATTTAAACAAGTTTTAATACCAAATGATTGTGTCTCTAGTGATTTATCACTCTATCACATTGGTATTCTCACATTGTTGACTTATTCATACTCTTCACAAATACGTCTTGCATCTCACTTAGGGGTAGTCACTAAGCTTTGAACACATTTACAACTTACTCTAGTAAAACTATCACAAAAACATGGATCCTAAAACATGTTTAGGATTAAAGAAACAGACATACGAGGAACAACAAGTGTAAGCTTGGGAAACCTCTAACAGATAAGGGTTAAACCCCTTCATTGGACATGACCTAGGGCTGCTGATTTCTACAGAAAAAGAAATAGAAGAAATGGTCAATCATAGTGGAAATGAATTAGAATCACCACACGTAGACTTTGATTTTGACCCCACTCTACTAGAAAAATTTCTTCTTAGAAACAAAGATAGAGTGTTGGCATGAGTCGTAGAATTAGGGGACAAATTTCCCACTGAGAATGAAACAATACTACCTATAAATGATGTTACTAAGGAAGAACATCCCCTTATCAATTTGGAAGATATTTTAACACACGAACATGCTTCCACTTATTACGTAATGAATGATAAAGTGGTAGGGCATAGAATACCCTTTATCAAAGTGCCATGAAGAAACAAGATAGAACATGAGACAGGTGAAGAACCTCCACAATATGAGGAGGGGGAACCTTTCAAAGAAGAAGCCACAAACCAAGACACAATCCAACAACAAATCAGTAACCTAATCCAATAACTAGCTTTGCTTACTTCGCATGTACAGAAATATGCAAACAAGGACATTCAAAAGTTGAGGCCTAAGGTTAAGATCAATGAAATCCATCAAGAAAACCAAGGAGAAGAAGACACATGGTATCATCATGTTTACATCACTGCTTCTCTTACTAAAGAAAAATTTATCACATAAGAAGTGTAGTCTGTGAAAGTGACGCTCGCGAGCTTACAAGAGAGAAATATAGGGAGCATCGGGAAATATCAATACGAATAATTATGCCCCTATCCTTTTGACAAGACAATGACCCTTCAACCCTTTCCAAAGAAATTGTATATGCCCAAGTTCGACAAATATAAAGGGAAAGGAGATCCACGGGATCATGTTAAATATTTTTACATGGCATGTCAAGAGGTGCCTTATAGTGACAATTACCTCATCACACTTTTTCCCAAGAGTCTTGGAGGTGAAGCCTTGGAGTGGTTTACATGCTTACCATGAGGATCAATTTTCACCTAGCCATAATTGGCAGAAAGATTCATGCGTCACTTCTCATCTAACATAGAGAGTGATGTCACAATGGAAGACTTATGTGGTCCCAAGCAACACCCTAATGAGACTTTCATGAGCTTCCTCCAACGATGGAGAGGGATAACTAGTCGCTTCCCTTGCGCTTTCCCTAAAAAGTAGTTGGTTAGTATTTTCATTCCCAATCTCAACCTGAATATATCTTTCCACCTCAAAATGCATTTTTTTCACACTTTTGCGGAGGTTATCGAGAAAGGGATTCAGATAGAAAAATATCTCATTGCCAAAGGCACCCTCAAGACCCAATCTAAAGACAACCAAAATTTCAAACCCACACAAAAGTTGGAGATATTTAACAAAAAAAATGTGGTGGGAGATGGAATCACAGATTCCAAACATATTCAAATGGTCCAAACTGGTCAACCTTTTAAACTGACCAAGGGTCTAATTCAACCACTACCAAAGAGAATAACGTTTACCTCCCTCAATGAAAATTTGTTAGTTATAATAAAATAATTAGATGCGGCTCACATGATGACCTATCCTACAACACAACCATTTGACAACAATGCTCCAAAACCTTCATGGTACACGGAGCATGAATATTGTGAAATGCATCATGTCAAAAGACATAAGACAAATAAATTTCTGTGGCTTTTATCATTATATTTAGGACCTTATTGGGAATGGGGAGATAGAGGTGGACAACCCTGGCAAAACAAAAACACCTAATGAGAAAATGGGGATATATAAAGAGCCATTCCCAAAAGCATGATAAGTCATAAAATTCAAAGCCGGATCGGGGAGAGTCATCCCAAACTTATAAAGCCATTAACTACTTATACACCAAAAGAGATAACAATCATTATGATTCACTTATTAGATGATATTCACTCTCCTGCTAACCATGTTAATATTATCTGGGTCAAGGGAAAGTACTGTGCTACGGTAACAAGGCATACCCACCTCATGATTCCAGAACCTTCTCCATCGACCTCACAAACTAGTAAATATAACCATTTAGAACAAATTGAATAGATGTATACTAATATTTCAATCTTATATATTCTTAAGATATCCAATGTGCATAAAGACATTTTGTACCAAACTCTTCAGGGGTCAGGAGTTCCTTTAGAAGTCGATCCTACACACCTTCAAGCGGCAGTGGAAAACATCGCACCAAGTGAACATCTTGCTTTCAACCATAGGGAGATCCCCATTGAGAATCCAACACATAATATTCCCTTGTACATTGAGGTAGTCGTCACTTGCAAGAAAAACAAATGAGTTCTTATGGATAACAGATCTAGGTTGAACATTTGCACACTCAAGTTTGTCAAATAGTTAGGGCATACGAAGGAAGATCTTGAGTCCCATATTATAACTATCACCGCATATGACAATGTGGAAAGGGAATCAGCTAGTACCATCACGCTACCCAAGGAGGTGGGCCCCACTTACCATCAGACAAAGTTTCATGTCCTAGACTTGGAACTTCCATATAACATGCTTCTAGGCCAACCATGGATTCATGTCATGCAGGCCATGCCTTCAACATTTCATCAATGCATTAAGTTAACACATGAGGGACATACGGTTATAATACAAGGAAATTTCATGCCCTTTGCTCATTGGAGAGCTCTCAATAGCTTTGCACGAAAGGGTACATATGCATGTCCCTTCGTAGATATAGTTTTCCCTCTCCAGTCTGAGGCCATGGAATCCCAGGTGGATTCAAATTCTCTTAGTTCTTGTTCTCATGGTGTGTCTACTTCAACATCTCCATTTGATTCATGGGAGATGAAAATCCTTGAATATGGTTGCGGGGAGTATAATGTACAACAAGCACTCTTGGTTTCAGACCTTTCATTGTCACCCAAGACTAGAGGTCAACCCAACTACTACTTTAGAAGACCTAGAGAAGAACACACCATTGGGTCATTCCTACCTGGAGGCTTGTTAGCTGAGGAGAAATTGCTTGATCCACCTATGACTTGGGTCCCTGAGGATACTCATCCATCCTGTTATCAAACCCTGACATATGAAAAATCTAGTAAAATGATATACTCCATGGGCTACAAAGTCCTAGGATGTGGGAGGAATGAACAAGGACAAAGAGAACCAGTCCCTCTTCTGCATTTCAAAATAGAAAGATACGGCATTGGGATTCACCCTTATGGAGCACACCACAATTATCAAGATGAAACTTGTTCTGAGTGTGAGGATAGCTCTGACTATCTAAACAGCGATACATATTACTATTGTAGCCAATACAAGGATCTGGCTTCCACGAACCTTTTCATAAACAATGCTATCCTAACCATAACCCCCACAAAACCAACCCTTGACCTTGTATACCCTTCCCCTGTTGAATGGGACCAACAATGTCACATGCCACTAGATTTATTCAAGAATGACGAGGTTATCGCAGAGTTCATGGGCACAAGGGATACAATTCCCATTGGAGATCACAAGAAATGTTTCTTTATCGACTTAGATACCTGCACCTACTTTGGTGAGGAGGATGAACTTCATGGTCAGAAAAACTTAAAGAAAAGCAAGGGAAAAAGTTCTAAAGAAAAGCCTTAGCAAAAATTAAATTCTAAGTTGTACAGTGAAAACCTCTTTGAGGCACTGGCTGACAAACAAATAAGAAAATCAAAGGATGAACAAAGTGACCATGCCAAGGATGAAAATATCGTGGAGACATCCTTGGATGAAGATCTCAACCTACCTCCTAATCCTACGTGTATGGAGGAATTATCAAAATTTCTAGTTGAAGAAACCATTGATGTCAATATTGGTACAAAAGAATATCCCAAGATAGTAAAATTGGGAGCATCACTCTTGGCTAGAGAATAAAATACATTCACTATGCTATTGTGGGAGTTTATTGATGTGTTCACATGGTCTTACAAACACATGCCTGGCTTAGATCCAAATTTGGTCATGCACAACCTAGTCATGCACGTAGATGCCAAGCCTATCAAACAAAAGCTCTGAAAGATGCACCCAAGAGTGGCCCTGTTGGTTAAAAAAGAGTTGGAAAGATTGCTTGTAGCAGGATTCATCAGGCCAATTGATTATTCTAAATGGATATCAAACATTGTTCTTATCTAGAAAAAAAATATCAGTATCCAAATCTACAATAAAGCTTGCCCTAAATATTATTTTCATGATTGTTGACTCAACAGCAGGGTACGAAATGCTTTCACTCCTGGATGGATTTTCAGGATATAATCAAATCAAGATTTCTGAAGAAGACAAAAAAAAATAGCTTTTACAACTCCTTGGGGCACCTTCTGCTATCAGGTAATGCCATTTTTCCTTAAAAATGCAGGAGCTACCTATCAGTGGGCCATGACAGTAATTTTTCATGATATGATTCATGATATCATGGAGGACTACATAGATGATATCCTGGAAAAGTCCAAAATAAGAGAGGATCACCTTGTCATTTTACGGCATATCTTTGAGCACCTATGTGAATACAAAGTCAAGCTGAATCCAAAGAAGTTTGGCTTTTGTGTGCTATCAGGGAAACTATTGGGTTTCATTGTTTCAAGATGAGGTATTGAGGTGGACCCTGCTAAAGTGTCTGTTATCACTGAAATGCCTCCACCTAAGAATATCAAGCAACTGCGCAACTTAAAGGGGAAAATTCAAGCCATTCATTGCTTCATCTCCCATCTTGCAGATAAATGTCACTCATTCACCCACTTGCTTAAAAAGGACATCACTTTCATCTGGGAACCTGAGCAATAACAAGCCTTTGCTTTGCTTAAATAGTACTTGGCTAATCCACATGTCCTCATGCCTCCCACTCCTGGGGAACCACTATTCCTCTATATTTCCACTACACAATTTCCTATTGGTGTTTTACTCACCCAATATGACCTTGGTCATTTGGAAAAAGTGGTGTACTACCTGAGTCGCACCCTCATCACATATGATCTCAATTATCCTCAAATTGAAACGGCTTTGATACATTTTGATGGATCCTTTACGTTTCATGGTTTCAGTGTAGGAGTGGTCCTTATTACTCCTTCCGGCGATCCTATACCATAGGCTTTTCTCCTAGGCTTCCCTTGCACAAACAACATTACAGAATATGAGGCACTCATTACAAGGATGAAACTAGCCATCAAGTAGAATGTTCATCATGTTAAGTTTGTCAGTGATTCATAGTTAATCATCAAATAGGTTAATGATGAATATAATGTTAAGAATGACAAGCTCATACCTTACAAAAAGTTAGTGGAACCTCTAAAGGAATACTTCGTGTGCATTACCTTTGAGAAAATCCCAAGAGAGAAGAACAGTTCGGAAGATGCCATGACAACAGTGGGGTCTATGCTTCGTATTCCGCCAGGGAATAATGACATGTCATTCTTTGTTGAAAATCTATGCCATCCCGCCTATGACATGCTAAAGTATTTTCTAGATTTTGAGGTTGTTGGTCCCCATTCCCTGTGGTACAAACCCATTTTTACCTATCTTAAGGACAACACATTCCCACCCGATATCTCCCATTCTAAAAATCAAATCCTGATTCACCATATAGCCTATTACAACCTTTTAGGAGGTACACTTTATCATCATGGCTACAATGGGAATCTATTACGTTGTATGGATGTGACGAAGTCAATCCAGGCAATCAAAGAAGTGCACGAAGGGGTATGCGGAGCACATACAAATGGAATGGTCTTGGCTAAGAAATTGTTGAGAGTAGGCTACTATTGTCCTACCATGGAAATTGATTATTGCAATTATGTTAGAAAATGTGTACTTTGACAAAAGTATAGAAATTTCATTCATGATCCATCGCAACCATTGTAACCTATCACTACCCCATGGCCATTCTCCAAGTGGGAACTTGACTTAATAGGAAAAATTACTCCTACCTCATCTGATGGTCATACACATATCATCACAGCTACAAAATACTTTACAAAATGGGTGGAGGCTATCCCTTTAACCTATTTCACTGGAGCCCAAATTTCTAAATTTATCATGAATCACATCATTTACTAATATGGTATTCCCACAGCCATCATTATAGATAATGGGAAGCCATTTAAGAACAAAAGTGTAAAATGTCTTTGCTAACGATTCCAACTCAAGTTAAAATGGTCCATGCCATATTACCCTCAAGGTAATGGACAAGCTGAGGCAACAAACAAGACTTTGGTAAGAATAATGGAGAAAATGGTCAGCAAACCAGGTTGTAATTGGCACCTACAAATCCATCTAGCCCTTTGGGCTTACCGAACATCCATTCACACTCCTATGGGTGTGACACTATATTCCCTAGTATTTGGGATAGAATCTATCATCCCTTTAGAGATCAAACTTCCATCCCTGAGAATTTCTCTTTAGGACTATCTGGATAAGGATGAAGATTATCGAGTGGCAAGACTAGCTGAGTTAGAACTCCTGGATGAGATGTTCATTCATGCACTTAATCATCTAAAAGTGTATCAACATAGATTCTCCAGAAACTACAACAAGAGAATCATCCCTCATCAATTTGAGGTTGGTGATTTATTCATGAAGGAGAACTAGTTCAACACTAGAGCAGAGTGAGAAAAGAAAGGGAAGTTCGAACCACATTGGTTAGGACCCTATGTTATAGTCACCAAGTACGACATAGGGGCATACAAACTAGCTCACTCCAATGGTGATGAGCTCCAGGACCCCATGAACACCATGCATCTTAAGCAGTTCTATGCTTAAAAATGGTGTGGGGAAATTAAAAAATCAAAAAAATCAAAAAAATCTAAAAAAGAAGAAAAAGAGAAAGCAGGTCATCCACTAGTGAAAACCACACAATTGTGGCACTTTGGACAAGTCCTTGGGTGAAAACCAGTTTCTGGCGTCTTAGGAGGATTCATTGTTCACAAGAATCCTATGTTAGGAGGGTAGTTTTCTTTGGCCTAGACCTGTTTCTACCTTCAAGATTCCCTGTGCACCCCATCCTGTCAAGCCTTGATCTGGCTTTGCCTACTTTTATTCATCTGTGAGGTGCATGGTCTTTTGCTATTTCCCATCTTACACTGGGGGAAACTCAAAGAATTCACCTTCTTGTTCATAAACGTGTGGCTTCTACCCTTGTATAATCCTCATGTAATGCTGGGGGCATCCACGCTTTCTTGGTTACCTGCACATAGCTCTAGAAAACCATTAGAAAAAACCATAAACAATAGAAAATTGTTTCACAAAAAAACAAAACAATTAGAAAATTGTTTCACAAAAATATACAATAGAAAATAGTTTCAAAAAAACCTAAACAATAGAAAATTGGTGCATAAAAACATATCTTACCAAAAACATTTACTTGCATTGTCTTGTTCTTTGCTTTGCTTACTACTTGTATAGTTATTTTGTGTTTCTACCTTTTGTGTTGTTTATTGCTTGGGTGTACTTTGTTAGGATTCATCTTTTCTTGTTTAGATTAGATTTATTCTTGCTTGTGAATCTTGTGGTATGTGTTTTCATGCTAGTGAATCTTGGGAAATCATGATGTAATGTGTTAATTCATTATGTTCTTTCTTAAGCATTTGGTTGTTATGTTTTTTACATGTTAATAAAGCATGGTGAATCATGGTGTATTGCATTAATTCCTGGTGTTCTTTGTTAGCATTTGGTTGTGTTTATTACATGTGCTCAGTTTTGTTATCATTCACATCACATTAACATCATTATCATCACATCTAACATCATATATACATCATATATAAACAAAATGCTAAGTTTTACATAATGCATGTAGGCTAGGCTAATCATCACATATCGTATCATCAATGGGGGCAAGAGTGGTTGTGCATGATAAAAAATATATCCCCCCCCACACTAATATCATCATATCATCCTGTCCATATACATCTACACTAACATTTGAGAAGAGCATTTGATAACATCTAAGGATCTATCATCTAACATCCACAACACATGTATACATCAAAACATCAAAATCAAATACATACAAAGTACAAAATTAGATAACACATCCATAAGTGATGAATCAAAAAACATAGCATGCAATGAGAATCAACATAGAGTAATTTATGAAAGAGGGTATTTCACATCATAGAATATGCCCACTTGTGTCACAACACATCCATAAGCGCTGAATAAAAAAATGTAGCATGCAATAAGAATCAACATAGAGTAATTTCTGAAAAAGGGTATTTCACATCATAAAATATGCCCACTCGTGTCACAGTGCATCCATAAGTGCTGAATCAAAAAATGCAACATGCAATGAGAATCAAAATAGAGTAATTTCTGAAAAGGTTATTTCACATCATAAAATTATCCCACTCATATCACATGCATCAGGACACAAAAACAATAAAGTACATCATCTCATAACCATGTGTATCTGAGCCAAATCAAAGTAATCCTCATATATATATATACATGTGTCAATATACATCTATATCAAAAATGGATGTAAATCAGTGCTCTATATCAAAAAAATGCCTTCAGCTGAGGTGTACAAAGATGTTGCAAATGTCTATACAAATATACACTTTCCAGATCAGTGCTCAATATAATACATCATCGATACACAATGCCATCAAAAAAGGGCATGTATCAAATAGAATCAAGCCTTCATCATGAGGCATCATCAAAATACATGTGTACAAGGTTATACATTAATAACTGGCCTTCATAAGAGGCATACATATAAAGAATATATACAACACAAAAGTGTGGATCTCAACTACAGATCTCACCCTCATCGGGGTTCCCAGATTTGTCATCTGGTCGATGGAACACTTGGAGCTGGGATGGTGTAGGTCTGACCGAAAGCCCTAGTAGGGGATGTCTCACTGATCTAGTCAAATGGCCTGATCTCTGTGATCGAGAGCTTGATGCACTCGACCCTGACAACTGTGGTAGTGCTACTCGTTACTCTAGAGGAACCACTCTGTAATAAGAAGTCTTGTAAAATAGGGCCTCACCACTAAGCCTAGTGGCGTCGCGTATCAGGTCTGCATCTCTAGAGCCAAGTATTCCTCGGCCTGTCTAGAGGTAGCAACCTCTTGGTCTCTCTCTTTAGTCATAGTCTACAGCTTGGTGTGGGCCTGGTCCCTCTATGCTAGTAGTGCCTGTGATCGTGCATATACATGGTCTCTCTATGTAACAACCATCCACACCTGTGACTGGGACTGATGAAGAAGGCTCAATATCTGAGCCCCTTGTGCCACCGTGTCCTAGATCTAGATCTATCATGCTACTCTATCATCTCTTGGGCCAGTCTGAGCTTGAGCCTAATCCCACTCTGAAAGTAAGGTCACAATGTGAGCTCGGGCCTCATCATGCTCTGCTACGGTAGTCATACACCATCCTCGAGCCTCATCTCTCTCTGTTTTGGCCACATCTCTCTCAGCTATGGCCTACTGTAACTGCACATGTACTGTGGCTATCTGTGCCACTAGCTGGGAGGCTATGTGTGCCTCAAGGACTGGTCCCTGAGGTGCTCTAGACAACTGTCCCTACTTGAAGACCCTGCCTCTAGGTGGCTGCACTATTACGTGTACTGGGCTTTACAGCCTCAGTCCCTGTGCCTATGAGGCACCCTACTCATCATGAGGGATGCCATCAAAGGGATCCTTTCATTCTAGCCCATGTGACACTACCCTCACCCTACGCTCTGCACCATGCCATATCTCTATAGGTGGGTGAATGCTTGTTGTCTAGGCCTCCTCTGGAACGGTGAGACACTGGGGTAACACTATTGCATACAATGCTGTATAGTCAGCTGTGGTCCCTGGATCCCTCACCTATCAAATTGGGTCCCATACCTATGGGACCACTTTTGTGAAACTTTCTCTAGATTGGACCACTAGTATACGAGGCCCCATGGTCTACCTCTTTCAATCCTTGCGTGCATACCAGATATCTAGCTAGGGGACCCCCTATACCCTACCAAGCTGCCACTGGCACCTGTCTACTCGGTACAACTCCATGATGTAACTACAACTACTAATGAGAAAGTGCTCCACCAGGCACACGCTAAGCTCTGTGGCATCCTCTAGCCACCGGAAATGCCTGTATGGCCACCAGATGACATCTATCTCTACCAGCTCATCAAACTCTCATCTATATCTGAATAGGCTACCAAGATGGCCACATACATGCCCACCAGTTGCTACCCATGCCATATACGATGGTTCCTCAGGATCTCAGACACAGAAAGGGCCCACATGGCATCTGATCGTAATATGATCCCATGACCATATCTGTAGTAATGAGGCTAGACCCACGGTCTTCTGACCATGGTATGTAATCAAGTGTAAATCCCAGTATAGGTGGGCTAGTATGCATTACCCCCAGTAATATCTCTCAACACTGTAGATTCCATGAACCAATGATAGTAATCCTCTCGGGAATGATTTCCATGTCTTATCAATGAGTAGGAACCCACTAATAAGAGTCGTGATGTAGATAAGCCCCCAATGCAATGTGGGGTCAGAGATGCACTCGTGCAATGTTATAGTCATCCCGTCATGAGGTATATCATCAACACCAAACAGGGCACTGCAAGCTGCTCTAATCAACCCTACATCAGAGTAGTACTTGATCAAGGTGCCCATCATCGACACACAAATAATCTACCATACGTCCTTAATACTCATAGTCATCTCTCCTGTAGGTAGTCTGAAACACTGACTCTCGCTATGCCATCGCTCAACTAGTGTAGTCAATAGGGCATGATCCAATATGATAGAAGGCATCCGAGACACGGAGCCCAACCTCACTACCTCAAGAATTATCGTCATGGCTCACTGGTCGCGTCGGCACATACTACCCTTTAGCTCTATAATCCGGGTATGTCACTCTCATGTCTACAAAATTGGTAGTCATCTCTGTAAAATAACATGCCACTAATCATTTTCTAGCATTTCTTCTAAAAATCTATCTCCTCTTTTAGGGTTAACCAAAAAATCCTAAAAATTCTTCTAAGTGTCATGTTTTTGACACTTTCCTATCTTTTTTCCACTTGTCTAGGGCACCTGCACACCCTTTTCGGCATGTGCACCACATTTCTAGTGCCTACACTTTCACATGTATGTCTTCTAGCACTTACACCCTCTTTCAGGCACCTGCGTGCCCTTTTTGGCGTGTGCGCCACAAATTGGGTGTTTACGCTTACACGAGTATGCTCCCGTGTATGCACCCACCCTCTTCATTCCTACACTATGATTTTCACATATGCACCCCATTTCCCATGTGTGCCCATGTGTGCACATGTGCTTGTGTGTGTGCATGTGCTTGTGTGTGCTGCCTATGCATGTGTGTGTGCACGTGTATGTTTTGGCACATGTGCCCCCAAAAGACACCTTTTCCCCCCAAAAAGGCACCTACGCACCCTATCTGACATCTTTTCCTGTGTGCAGGCATGCTAACATGACTTCCTAGGGCTAAACATTCAAATTTAATGCATTAATGAAAAAAGTAACGAGAAAGGTTCCGATACTCACAAAGGGGTTGTCGTCTATATGCTGCTAGTACCTCCAGACTGCATCTACAAACATCAATTGGTCTCGTGTGATCACCATATTGTCATATCCTCATGGTAAATTTTCTAAAATACTCAGTTAAAATGAATTGGTCACGATGTTTTTACCCCGCTCTGATGGGGTATATTAACCCGTTTTTCACAGTCAAGAGGGCTGGGAGGCCTGTTTCGATCACCGTTTTCTCCTCTGTTCACTGTAAAATAATTATTTTTCACCGTATTGGGGCATTTTTTCTATCTGATACCCCTTTCTTCTCCCTCAGACAATTTAATTGCTCCCTGGTGATTTCTATTCTTCTCCACACTCTTGTAAATAATTATTTGTCAAATAATTAATTTTTCTTAATTTTTCCACTAAACAAGGACATTATTTGTTGTTTGTTTCTTTGTTCTTCTACCTAGTGCACTTTCTATTTCCCCTAGGTTATTTTCTTTCTTCTACTATTCACCATGGTTTGGAAAGAAAAAACAATAAAAACAATATATATATATAAAATCCTAAAAAGTAAAACACCCTACAAAAATGGTAACTCGCTTATTACGGCTAAAACTTGTGTCTTGCACATGTTATTTTCTCCATATCATGTTGGTTTGTCTCACATCTTCCCTGATTAATATGACTTGCAGATCACCAGATTCACAACCATTTACAAAGCTATCTACATTCTTTGTCTGTACCCTGGGGCACTTTTGTTTCCTGGTGTTGTTTTGTCGCACAAATGCTTATCATGGATTCCATGTCCACTATCATTTCCCCTTGTATGTATCCTTGCTCAGGGCATCATTTTTAACCCTTGTCATCAATCACGAACTTTTGGATCTCTTCAGCACTTATAACAAAACATTTGTACAACTGTCTTGACCATTGTTGGGTTGGATATGTGCGTTCGTACTTGGTTTTCCTATTATATGAGATTGTTTCCTTCTCGTATTGCATTGTATTATTGTATGTTACGTGGATTTGGTATTTTTAGCAATGGAAAATTATTCAAAGTATGGTTTTTCATGTCATTCTACCATTTTCGTATGCTTATATTTTTCATAAGGACCGATGATGTAGTTCCTATGGAAATATGATGACATCCACATTGTTCCGATCAACGGCGGCTAGAGGCTAAGCTCTTCCCTCCCCTCTTCCATGTTTCTTTTACACCACTTCCCTTTCACCCCTAATTTTCTCTCTCACCAAGGCATCCTACCTCTTCCCCATTCTTCTTCCTATCTCTCACCTTCTTTGATCGTCGATCAACTTCCTTCATCCCCCCATTGACACTCGAGGGGGCATCTCTCCCTCCTACTAATTTTTCTTCTATCCCTTTGAAATGTTCTTCCATCTACTATCTTTGAAGTGGAGTCACTTACACTAGCCCAAAGAGGGGAAAATGTAGACACCTATAATTATACCCAAGCAATTTAAATACTTAAATTGCGCTAGTTATCTCCTTTCCTGAAAATTGACTATATATTGTCAATAATGCCCATCTTCTCTTCCATTGTCGTTAATTGATTACATTATGTTAATTAATTAAGTCACATATCCAACACATACCATAATTAATGACCCGTCGTTAATCAAAACCTTCTATCTAGTCAAATTAATTATTATTAATTAATTAGCCTCTCTTCTTATTAAATCAAGAAATCACTATTTAATTGGTTTAATTCCCTCCTAATGGTCGAAATCACACTAATATCCATATAAAATCTTATAAAATCTTACACATGTATTAATTAATCATCTTGATTAATCAATACACCTCCTTGATCCACATGAGCCACTAAAGGACAAACTAAACCCTCCTAAAATTAACTCAACCCCATCTAAACCCCCCTTATCCATAACTAACTTTACATGTCCATTAGTCCCACATTCATGAGGATGTGTTGAATCATTTATCCTTTGGGCTATATAAACAACCCTCCCTCTACTTCTACACCTACACCTAAATCTCTCAAGAGACAAAAGAAAGCACATAGTTTCATACTAATAGCCTTTTGTCATTCTTGAGATCTCCATCCTCCATTCTTAAAGAGATAAGCCTCACACCCAAGCATCCATTAAAGGATCTAAGAAAGAAAATATAATTTGATTCCCATTGAACTACTTAGGTTCATTTTAATGTTACAATTAGGAAATTAAGGAGAATAGAGTTCATTAATTTACATTATGTTTTGATCATTTCAAAGTTATTAATGTTAAGGATAGGACTTGCTCATTTCTCATTTCTAGCTAGGTTAGGAAGCTATTTCTAGGTGGTAGTTTCTTACTTTAAATTTAGCTAAATTGTAGAAATACTTGCACACAATGGGTTAAATAGTGGTGATTCTAGGAGTGTTTATTGGAATTAGGCAAGTTTATCAAACCCCATGAGAAAGTGATTCCACTCATGAACCTTTAATCCAGATTGAGGTCATACCTAACCATAGCAGGGAGGAGGATGTGCCCAAAGATGTGGACTCAGATTCTTAGGAGTAGGTCAGATATGAGACTGGAGAGGAGTTAAGTGAGGAGGAGACTGGTGATGGATCCAATGATGAGGGATTGGTGGTGATACTAGTGAGGTAGCTCTCATGGAGGAGGAGGAGAGTGATCTTGCATGGTTTGAAACCTAGGAGATGCCGAGAGTTGAGTGAGAGGAGGAGGATACAGAGAAAGAGACCTCTGATTCATAGGATCTAATTTCTTGAGACAATGGAGGAGATGATGGATTTTTCATGGGTCATTACATAGCCTCAAGAGGAGAGGAGACATACCAAGTACTTGTAGCAACAAATCCAAAAACATTAGATGACCCCACATGGATGACAGGAGATCCGAGTATGTTTATATTCTTCTCATGAATTTGTTAGATGAAAATGTTAGTTGCTATTTGTCTTTATTTGTTGAATTTTGTAGATTTCTCACTCACCATTTCTTTTTAATTGTAGCAACTACATAGGGATGGAGAGATTTTATTCATTAGGTTTGGATGGACACCTTGTTGATCCCTTTGGGGAGTACATAATTCAAGTTGACCGAGGACACAGGAGACACTAACAATTGGTTGGTAGAGACAGTGACGTGTTTCCACCCATCTCACAAGAAAATGAGATCATGACTTCTCTCTGCACCATCACTAGCATTCATTCCATTCAATGCATTCCCGACGTCGTAGCCACAGTAGGAGTCCTAGATGTAGTCGTGCACCATCTCAGGGGTCCCATAGGGATTGATTGCCCATTGGTCCTTTTATTTCTAAGTTTCCATTTTTTCAGGCATTTATATGAATTTTTTGTATATTTCGAGCTCATTACAAGCATTTTGACCACACCTAGTGTGTGATGGCATTGCATAGAAACTTAATTTATTATGATATAGATATACTCTTATTTTTAGTTTAGTAATTCATTGCATAAGTTTTACTTGTATTTATGGTTTTATTCACATGTGTACTCTAAATGTTTAGAATTTCTAGCTTTCTATGCTTTTCAGAATGTATGCACTGGATATGAATGCTAACATAATGATTTTTTTTGTTTTGTAATGTTGATACCTGATAATGCAAATACACTGTAATGCTAAAATTTATTTTCTCTAATCAATTTTCTATACTTTGTATTATTTTGGCAAGACATGATGAAAGAGTGATATTATAAGTGAACAAACTTTCCCCACTCCTAACTCCATGCAACCAATAAGATGCGAGGGTTCAACACCAAGAGGTAGAAGGGGCACAAGGTATAGAAATTTGTTGAATGGTAATGACGAGAGAAAGAAAAGGATTTGACAAAACCATATTGAGACCCTATAACCTCATTCTACTCAAGTTTGCTTCATATTTTTAAATGTGATTTTCTTTAAATTTTATCTTGACTTAGATCCGTAGATGGCCACTTAGTTGACAAAATTTGGTTTTAATGTTTTAAAATCTTTTGAAATTATAGACATCTAACTCACTTTGTTATGATTTATGATTTCATAGCATTTGATTGAACTGTTTCTAAATTTACAATTTGTCAAAAAGGCCCCTGTACAATAGAAAAGTGACATGCACGCACGATAATCTACAAGTAGAACTTCTTCGTACTTGACCTCTCGAGGTCATGCTGAGATAACTAGTCGAAATGAAATATATATGGGTGTAGACAAACTAGTTAGGAAATCTTATATACTCAGCACGCAACAATGGGATCTGGGAGTATAAGGAAAAGAAATCTCTCCTAACCTAAATTGATGTAATGGATCATTTAGATATAATAGTTTCTCAAAGGCTCCAATCAATTTTGAGCTCTGCTGAGATCCTATCTATTGCCTATTGGATGCATGGAAAGTGACTTGTAGGTGCTTCGTGTATATTTCTAGATAAGGTCATGAAAACGGTAGTGAGAGGTGTAGTGGATTTGTAAGAAACTATGAGTGGTTTTCTGGTCTAACCCATAAAATATTAGCTTGATTGAATTCTATATTTAATGTGGAAAATTATGTTATGATATCCAGCGGGGGTGGTGAGGATCTAAACACCAGCATACATAAACTGGTGTCAATGTTTAATTGATTATCAGACCTGCTGGGTTGTGGGACTTGGGGATCACAACCATGAAATTGTGGTTGTTGTGGACCTGTTATGGTCATGTGAAGAATCAATCTCTTCTTATGACTATCCAATAATCATAAGATTTTTCAGCTTCTATGTTTAATACCAGGAGTTGTGTGATCTTCTCAGAATACCTTACGGGTACTATGACAACTTGTATACGTAAGCCTATGTCTATGTTAATGATAAGGTCTCCTACATTTGCATATGGAACTAATGAATCAAAACCAAATATTTTCTCTCTTTCAGGTTCTTGTATGGTCATGTGGATATCCTATCAAGGTAATATATAGTTGGGTTGACTTGACAAGAATGCATATGCTTTGTCGTTTTCAATATTCAATTCTCTCAATTGTTCACTAACTACTTGTGGGTTTATTGTCATTTGAAAGACGTGAATTCTAAGACCTTGATCTATATCCATTAATGTTGTGAAGAGATTTGGTTGAGGTATTACCGGTTTGAATACGTAATCCCTGGGCTCTCTAGGTCTTGTAATTGTCATGCAAGAGATAATCAAACTTTAACTAAAATAAGTAAACTAACTATGAAAATAAATCTACACTATGCTTGTATTCTCTTTTTTTGTATTTTCAAAGATGTGAATTTGAAATTTTTTTAAAGAGCAGCTATTATAATATATTCAGATAATGAACAATTAATCTAATAACATAATTAATGTAAACAAGGTAGCCTGATGTAGCTATTTACATGTGCATTTGTGAATTTATCCTAAATATTGAATAACTAACTAATTTAATTGAAAGACCTTCAATCTTACCTCAGAAGTGAGGAATAAATCATATCTTCTCATAACCTATCATTCCCCATAACTTCCCTGGTAATACTGAAAGCCAGATTAACTGAAATAAAATGAGTTATTCTATTTCATATATTATAACTACAACTTTGACAATTCAAACATGGAGTTTATAGAACAACGGTAAATCTGGTTGTATCGTGACTTGTCCCCTCAATGTGATCTCTTCATTCCTTCATGTTCTCATGAATCTAGAAAAGTGGGAATGTGACAGCGGTAGCAGAAAAAGATGTTCAAACAGTGGCAGCTTGGACGTAAGCCAAATAGAATGCAAGTAGGAGAGGGATAGTGCAAGAGAACATAGCTTGACTATTCAATTCCTAGCGGGATTGTTACATGGATACAATGCAAGCATACAAAAATCTATAAGACTTATGCTTCCTGTGAAAAAAAACAACCTATAATTCTAATCAAAATCAAGATTCAAATGGACATGATCTAGAACCAAAACTATGGAGCCTTGAACTAAGAGGCAGAAAGATTTACAAAATCTAAACTTGTTGAGACTTATTAAATAACTTTCAAAAAAAAACTAAATGATAAGTCATAGAGGGAGAGGGGCCATTTTCTTGTAAAAAAGCTTGGTATTTATAGCAATTTGATTTACCAGAGGGTAGGTTTGAATTGAACTCTTCTATTATAAACAAAGAGGAATTACTATTTACCAGGCAGCTAAAACTTAAATACAAGAAAGAGTGGTTGAGAAATGCAAGCACCAATTGATTTATTACATTTGATGAAAGCATCATATATTTCTAGAAAATGTGCACATGACCACCACCCTATGCAAGGAGGTGGTCACGGAACCACCACCCAGGCAGGACGGTGGTCCTGTAACTAATGACAAAAATGCAAGGAAAAAGGTCAAAAGAAGTTAGAATAAAGCATGCAAAGGTTGGATAAGGTACTTTAGGATGCAAATGTATACTCAATGATATTTTTTTGACTCTAAACACCTTGTGAAGAGATCTGAATCATCATTGGGTTTTTTGTAACCTCTTTCTGGTAGTACAATACATAAAATTTTGGGTACGTACATATTGCCCCCTCAGAGAAGCATTTTAGCCATGAAGGGGCATAAAATGCCGGGTTCTAGTATGGTAGTTCCAAAATGGGGAGTTAGAAGCTATACCTGACATACCTGTGTGTCACAATGGAGCCATCCAAATTTCCTCTAGTTGCAAAATGAAAAGAGAACTCAAGTGCAGATAGATAAATAAATCGAAAAATAAATACTAAATTAAAATGAAATGAGGACTTACCATTTACATAGGGATAAGAACTTACCTCTGTCAGCGCTCCAAATTTATGAAATAACATTCAAAACAAGGTTAAAATCTTATATATATATATATATATATATATATATATATATATATATATATAACAAGCTCATTTTCCTATTTATTTGCATGTATTGATTTGGTGATTTTTGAGCTCTAGGACCCATGGTAACAGTTTTCGACAAGAGTGTAGTCAAAACGTTCATTGTGAGATCATGATCATGCCTCCGAGAGTAGGACAATGACCTAAAAAGTCTCATGTTGGTTTTTCTCAATTCATTGTTTTTAAACCTCAGATATAAAAATGTTGAAATCTTTGTCTTGGGGGGGTTATTTTCAAAAATCTTAGTGTTAAATGAGTCTCTAGGGGGACACCCATAAGGTAGGATTTCATTTCACTCAAATGGTGTATTTTGCTATTTTTAGGCATATTTAGGGCATTACAGGCACACACCGAATCTATACAGGACCACCACCCTGCACAGAGCAGTGGTCATGGGACTACTGCCCTGTAATGGTGGCAGTCGCAGGACTGCCGCCATTAGATGGTAGCAGTCACAAAACTGCCACTCTGCACAGGGCAGCGGCTCTGGACAGAAAGTGAAAACAAATGACTTAGTTTTATGTTTTTGTAGTTTTGACATTTTTCTATGTTTTTGATGAACTTATCTATTGGACTATGTTGCTAAATTTCTTTTTTCTATGTTTTGGGTGGATGCAGAAGGAGGAGTAAATTAGGTGGAGCAGAGAGAGGGACTGTGATTGGCTCCCGATAGTGTTAGACTTACTAACTCAAGTAGAGCGAGATACTCTACAAAGGGCCAGTATTTTGAGGATTTCATAGGTTTCTCATGTTGCTCTTGCCAGTCACATATTGTGTGACTTGTTCTCATACTAGGATGTGGACCGGAATACTTTTCAATTTCCAGGTGTTAGGGTGAGTGGACTATCACCCTAGAGGATGTCTATCATATACTGGGGGTTCTAATTCTTAGTAGGTGATTGTCTCTTAAGACACCAAGATCTACTTATCAAATGGTTTAGTGGGCCACCCATATGGGAGATTTTGTTGTCTCCTTTGGCTTGAACAAGGGGGTGAAGGTCTAATCTATTGCTTCTTCTCCTATCCCTATCATCTGTAAGGTAATTATGGGTATCTTGGCCTCACTGTTGATTAGGGATAAGGGAGGAGATATTCTCTTATACTGTTGGGCTCCCATTACTACATAGATTGAGGCCCATGGCCATACTTATACTTGGGGAGAAGACATTCTTGAGACTACATACCATGACTTATATAGGGTGGTCAGGTTATAGGGGTAGTCCTTGAGTCATCGCACTCTATTTATGAGTTGGGTGTATGAGCACATCGTGCCCTATGGAAGAGGTGTATTAGCAGAGGATCCGAGGGCTGTTAGAGCAGCAAGGTGGAAAATTATGATACTAATAAGGATGCCACATCAGCCAGTGGCTTCATTGACTACTATAAATATGGAGACCACTCCTTATCAGGCCATGGCAGGAGTATGGGGAGAGGTGACACATGCATTGATTGCCTACTCTAGTATAGGTTAGTTAGTCAATAGTATAGAGAGGGTGGAGGTCCACCCATTTGACCGAGTCCCTCATCAGTTTGGCCTCCCCTACGTCGATATGATTCCTCTAGCGAGACCAGTATACAAGACTATTCATGAGGCCTGGGGAGGTCCTAGAGGAGGTCAAGGTTAGACCATGGTTACTCCTAGAGTTCCTATTATAGTTAGGTTAGTGGTTTGGGCCCGAGGGGCAGCCTGTGCTCCTTAGCACCCTTACTTCAGATCGGAGCTGCTCAAACTTTAATTGGGGGAGAGAATGAGCCTATTGATGTGGAATCAGACTCTGAGGAGTTCACAAGAGGGGAGACAGAGTAGGAGATGATGGGAGGTGAGGCTAGTGGGACGACCGAGGAGGATGATAGTGATTCTGAGTGGCATGACACTCAGGATATCTTGAGGGCTAAGAGGGAGGAGGTAAGTGTAAAGAAGGTGACCCTAATCTCATAGGAGTTTCCTTCTCAAGATTTTGGGGTAGATGATGAGTCTGTGGTAGGATTTCATTTCTTTGTAGATTTTGGGGAGGCTTCATAGTTGGTAGTAACGTCAGTAGCAAGTGCAGATCCTAGAGACCCTACCTAGATGCCTGGAGATCCGAGTGAGTTACTACTCTTTTCTCAACCTTGTTAGTTAGAGATGTTTGGTTGATATTTTCTTTTTTTTTGTTTCGTTTGTTTTTGACTTATTTTTGGTGATTTTCTAACTTATTATTTCCCTTTTTATTTACAGTGACTGCTCAGGGATGGCAGGATTTTATTCGTTGGCTGTGTACCAACACCCTGTTGCTTCCTTCAGGGAAGACCCAGGCTTAACTTAATGAGGACGTCAGAAATACTTTAGCATCCAGCCGACACACTGATGTGTTTTCCCCTTTCTGGAAGGTGGCAGAGTTAGTGTCCTCCCTTCGTACTGAGCTAGCTGGGCACAAGACTATTGAGCACCTAATGAGGCAGAGTGGTTCTCGTAGTGAGACCATAGCTAGTGGCCTTGATCCTGAGCACTTAGTTCATTCAGAGCGTCATCATAGTAGGAGCCCTAGACGTGATTGTGCACCCTCCAAGGGATACCACATGGATTGAGAGGCTGTTTGTTATTTTGTAGTGATTTTGCGGGATGTTCATATGAGTTGTTTTTTTTATTTTTTAGGATCATTGAGTGTTTTTACCATTCCTAGTACATGATGGCATTGTATTTAAAACACCATATATATATATATATATCTTTTTGCATCTAGATCTTCTTTGTATCTAGAATTTTGTGATTCGTTTCTCATGTGGACACTAGATTTTTTTAGAACTTTTTCTTTTATATGCTTTTCAGAATGTATGCAATGGATGACAAGTGATAACAAGTGTTGAATAAAATGTTTCTCTTTTATTTATTTTTGTAATGCTGATATGTGATGATGTAAACACTGTAGTACTGAACTTTTGGCTTCTTTAGGCAATGTTTGTTTCTTCTTATTGTTTTGGCAAAACTTGATGAATATGTAGTGATAATGAATTGAACCTATCCCACTCTTAACTCCACTCAACTAGTAAGATGTGAGGGCTCAACATCGAGAGTTAGGAAGGGTGCAAATTGTATGAGTCTGACTGAATGGAAATGATGAGAGAAAGACAAGGTATTGATAGAAACCAATTTTAGACCTACATACTTATTCTTACTCAAAACTACTACATAGTTCAGAAGGCAACTTAATTTCCAATTTATCTAGACTTAGATCCATGGATGGCAATTTGGTTAAAAAAATTTGGTTTTGAGGATTTGATATCTTTGGAATTTGGATACTTAATTTCACTTAACACACTTTGCTTTGCATTTTTAAAATACTAAGATTCATTAATTTACGTGAATGGACCCCCTGCACCCTGCTCCATGCTACTAGTAAGAAGTATGGGCTTGTCACCGAAGGTAGGACATAGGCGAGTTAGGGTAATTTTTTCCTTTCTCAACCTTGCACCATTAGTAAGAGATGCAAGCTCATCAACGAAGGTTGGTGGGGCAAAGAAGTGTGTAAAAATAAAATATTCTATTTTGTTTAGTATTTGTTATTTAATTTGGTTTTGACATTTCTGATTTCTGATTTTGGAGTATCCTTATTTCAAATAGAAGTAAGAGGGATATATGTGACACCAAGAAGCTTCTAAAATAGACCATAGGTAAGAAAAACCTAACCTAGTAGAAAATAATGAGTATGACCAAGTATACAGGCCTTGGTATGGTTTTCATCAAGATTTTTTCTTTCAGATTGATGAGATAAAATTATGAAAATTGAAGAGATATGATTTGAATTATTTTTCCAATATTTTTAGAATCTTGTAATTAATTGATTAAGAATAAGTTCCTTGACCACAAAATTTACAAAGTGAGTGAAAAAAATGAAACAACTAAGTGACTAATGTAATGTAGGTAGATATAATATGCCAATGGTGATACTAGTGACTTATGCGTAAAACTATTTAAGATGTAAGGAATTGACAGTTTCATTGAATTCCTCACCTTCTAGTGTACACAAGATATACACACCGTTTCTGTAGTCTTTCATGACTCGATATGGGCCCAACCACTTGGGTCGGAATCTACGAATTCATGAAAGGTTGGGCCCAAGTGGTTAGGCCCATATCGAGTCGTGAAAGGTCTACACATTCTTAAAGGATGCTCCATTATCTGAGATAATGACTTGTCGGACACTGTAACTACAAATTATTTGATTCAAAATGAACTTAACAATTACAGAACCTGGTGTGGTGGTGAGAGGCATGGCCTCTACCCATTTAGTAAAATATTCTATGGCCATGATTATAAAGTTATGGCCATTTGTTGATGAGGGAGAGAATTTCCCTATCAAATATAGGCCCCACATGGAAAAGGGCCATGGGGTTGCGATTGGTTACAGAGCCTGTGCTGGCATGTGAATCTCATGGGAGAAATCTTAGCATTTATGAAATTTGCACATAAATTCTACTGCTTCATGTTCCAAAGTGGGCCAAAAATAGCCCATGCGATGTATTTTACGAGTAGTGGCATGGCCACCAAATTGGCCTTCACATATCCCACTATGGGATTCGTAAAGAATATTTTTGGATTCTTCCATGTAAACATATCTTAAATTCATTCTGTTGAAGGCTTTACAATAGAGCACCTGTTCTAAAATAACATATTTAATAGCGATAATGCATCACCGCCTTCTTTGTTGTGATGTGGCACCTTCTGGGCATGTGTGGTCCATGATGAAATTGACGATGTTAGTGTACCATGGACATATAGAGATGGGGGGCCTGGTTTTGAAAAAATATATGCACTCATCAAGAAATTCTAGATTTACCAGATCAACTCCATCTAATGGATTGTCAGCTAACCAGTCTACGATGATTTGTCCCTTAATGGATTTCTAGTTTATAAATGTTAGTTCAAACTCACCCATTAAGGTTATGGAATGTATAACATTTTTAGATAAAGACCCTTACATGTGGAATGTCCATAAGTGATCTATCTTTACAATGACCCTTGTTTCTTGATTAAACATGTAATGTCTTAAACATTTTGTTGCAAAGACTATGGCAAGGCATTCTCTTTTTACCTATGTGTAACGTGTTTCATAATAAAGCAATGTTTGGCTAATGAAATAGACTACACGTTCCCATTTATCATTATCTTCTTGAGCCAACATGTAGGCTAGTGAGACATTAGTAGCCCATGAATACAGGATCAAAGGATGACCTGGTCTAGGAGGCAGTAAAGTGGTAGGAGACAACAAGAAGTGTTTAACTGCTTCGAAGGCCTTGTTACATTCTTTCATCCAATCAATGCTATAATCCTTCTTTAATAAATTATTGATTGGATGAACAAAAAAACTTAAGTTCGGGATGAACCTTCGAATTACACTGAGTTTCCCAAGAAATGATCTAATACCAGACTTATCTGATGGTGGAATCATTTCAAGAACAACACATATTTTGGCTAGATCAACATAAATCCCTCGTGAAGATATAATGTAACCCAAAAGCTTACCTCTTGTCACACCAAATATGCATTTCTCTAGATTCAATGTGATGCTAGATTCGATTAATCGTGAGATAATGATACAGAGTACTTTTGGGTGATCACAACACTTCTTGGCCTAGGCCAACAAGTCATCTACATAGGATTCCACAATCTTATGAATAAGGTTGTGGAATATGTATGTCATTTCCCATTGGTATGTAGTGCTAGCGTTCTTAAGACCGAATAACATGACATCATAACAATAAGTTCCCCAAGGAGTTATAAATTTAGTCTTGGCTTGATCCTGTTCAAATATTTTGATTTGATTATATCCCGAGAACCCATCGATGAGAGATAAAATCTCAAATCTAGCTTTTGCATCAAAAATGACGTCAATGGATGGTAATGGGATGTCATGTTTGGGGAATGCTTTATTAATGTCCCGAAATTCTATGAAAATGCATATCTTCCCATTCATTTTTAGAATAGGGATGATATTAGATGCCCATTGTGAATATTCAACTAGTTTGATGAATCCCAATTGGAGAAGCTTCATTACTTCTTCTTTCATCATGAGAGCCACTTTTGGTTTCATTGGTCTTGAATTTTGCTTAATTGGATTTGCATCTTGTTTGGTGACAAGATTGTGTACCACGATATGTGGTGTAATTCTCATCAATTCTTTGTAATTAAATGTGAAATCCTTTTGTTGTTCCTTAAGGATTTGGGTGTGTATTTATATTTCCTCTGGAGTTAAGGAGGATCCCAACTTCAAGATCTTCGGTTCTTCCTCCGTTCTAATATTTATGTCAATTTTTCCTTCAATTAAGAAAGAGTTGCCTTCTTCAAATTTAGGCGAGGCCGGAGGTAGTTCCAAACCTTCTCTATTCTCTACCTCGTAGATTTTGAGATTCTTTTATGGGGAAGATTCTATCATGGGATTTCCAAAATAGGAAGAGGAATGTGGGATTAGGGAAAAATATACCATGTGATGAACGAGATGTAGTTCCACATAGGCTTTTAGATATACAAGAGTCACCCTATCACTGTCAAAGAGATCTAGGATAGAAAACTCATTCTAAGCTGCAATATGTGTCAAGATTGGGGTTGTTGGTATTTTACACACTAATGGTTCAATACGAAGTGATACCATGAAACTTGTATTTTCCAACTCACTACTTGGACTTAAACGGTAAGCTGAGGTTGCTATTGAATCATTGAGAATTTTTTGTTCTTGTGGGATTGCTTCAATTGATATGAAGTCAAATACTTTGGTGAGATCTAATACCGCCACATTTTAGAGTTGTAAGTGTTTAGCTCTAGTCTCATATACCTCAGAAACTTGGTTTACAACTAATTTTGAGTCTCCTAGCACTCTAATGTTATCAACACCCATCCTTTTGGCTATGATGTGGCCAAGGAGGAGGGATTTGTATTCATCCCCGTTGTTCGTACATTCGAAGTTTAAGCTAAAGGAAAAAGGTAGGATATTTCCCTCAGGAGAGGTAAAAATTGTATAGAAACATTTAAATGCACAATTTATGAAAGTATATATAAATCATACCAAACTTTAGGTGTCAAAAAATGCACAAAATATAATAATGCTACATGGTGTGTACTTACACATTGTATAGTAATTTATAAAACAATTAATAAACACTTGATTAGAAAAAAAAGAAAAGCTTTGAATCTAAACAAAAAAACACTAGCAAAATCAATAGGGAGGCACAAAAGTCTTGAGTCATTCAATAACACCGACTATTGGGAATTCCCTAGAAGACTCCTACAGAAATACAAGAATACGTATGATATTCTAAAAGAATTAATTGTAAATTATTGGAATGAGAACACAAGGGCGTCACTAAATAGAAGAGATATAATAAAAAGAAGAATATGTTCTCGTAATCGTGAATCATGTAAAAAATATTTCTTTGATAATACTCAAACACAATTTTTCTCTAATTTCAAGAATGAAAATCCACAAATTAACATTAACCAAATATGCTTTCAAATGAACAAACACTTTTATGTGAAAATCAATCACTCATGTACCACTTGTTGTTGTAGGCATCATGTTGAATTTTCAATGCATTATGATGTTTTTTGTCAAATACATTGTGTTCTACATATTGATATCATGTTGCAGGAGTGTGGATTAAATGTCCCACCAAAATATGGAATAGAATTTATTCCTATGATATTTTGTGAAAAATCAATTGGACAATTTTTTTATAGCAAAACATGTTTGGATGGAACATGCAACGTATGTGGTGGCTTGCCCAAATTAAAAAGTTGTACCAATGAGAAGAGTATATATTAAATAGGAAAAGAATTATTTTGTATCAGAAAATATAAAATAGTGACATATCAATTAAAAGATGGAAAAGAATCTACGAGGTGTGAGCTTGTTACCAAACAATTACCAGTATTAGAATATATGGTCAAATTTAGAGAGGAAATTATTTATGAGTATGGAAGGCACACACACATAGAGCTCGATGGTTTGATGAACAATTGAAGTTAAGAAAGGGAAAATTCCCACTTGGTACTACTGTTTTAGTAGTTGAATTCATAGAGAATCACACATTACATCCAAAAATGGAGGTTCAGTTTGAATACTATAACTCAATGGAAGTTGTTATTTTCATGCATATAGATTTCATGCACTCTCCAAAAAGCAGTGAGAAAGATCAAAAATATTAAGAGAGTATCATTTCTACATTATTGATGATAAGAAACATTCTATAAATTATGTACAAGGGTGTTTCTAGGTGTTTTATAAAAACTTGAATGAGAGGAACATTATTTTCAATCAACATTACATTTGGTCAGATAACTACACATCATAATTCAAGAATGAAAAAATGTTTTATTGGCTAAGAAAGATACACAAAGAAACATGTATACAACATATCTATAGTTTTATTGAGGCAGGGCATGTAAAATGAGGGCATGATGGTGTAGGAACATGTGTGAAAAGAGAACTTACAAGAGAAGAGTTAAATTTCAAGGATGATGCTAAATTTATAGATGAAAAATGCATTCTTGAATAGTGTGTCAAGAACATGGGCCATGAATCTCTAGAGAGATCAATGGTTCATATATTTTTCTGGTTGATAGAGGAACAATATTTTCCAAGCTATGAAGATTGTATGACAGTTTCAGGATCAAGTGATATACACTCATTCCGTAGTTAAAATGCAAGTGCTTGGACTATTTATACTAGGTGCGTGACATGTATTTGTATATCATGCATTAATTTTGTGTGGAATGAATGTGATTCATAGTAGTGGGTGGATGAGTGGACTTGTATACCTCTAATTCGACTCGACACATCAAGTTCCATGAGCATTGCAAGTGGTAGTGTCTTCAGATCATATGCAACCATCAATTGAATTTGACCAAGTCTTTGATTTAGTGCAACAAGGTACATATGTATGTCATGCTTTAGATTTATAAATTATTAAATGATCATCTCTTAATGTATTTTAAATTTGACTTGAGTTTTAATTTGTTATGTAGGGAATGTTTTTGCAGTTATTATGACAAAATTTAATGAAGAGGGAACAAACTCCTTCTTGTATCGTTGTGTAGAGGGGAAAAAATTGACCTCCATAGTCCTTGATGGTGAAGGCCTTGAGTATCCCACTGAGTCAGTGGTAGTCACTAGAACTTGGCTTCGACAATATCCTATAAAAAAAAACTTGGTTGTTTGAAGACTATGAAGTACATCAAAAGATACTTCACTATTCACATTTGGTTCTTGTAAAAAATATTCAATTGATAAAATATCAAGGTAGGGTATTAAACAAGAATTTGTGGAAGGTTTGTGAATCAGATCATTAAGCAATTATTTCTAATGTCAAGAGTATATTTTATCCTTGCGGTTCATTGGATTGAATTTACAAAGGTATGTTCTTCATGAATTTAATTTGAATATTTACTTTAATGATTTTGTTTAAATTATGTAGGATATAAAATTCTATTTAATTTATTACTAATGTGTTTATGTATATTAGTGGTGCCAAAAAATCTTCCACCTTCATGTGGTTAGCACTGTTAGTAGATAATCTATTATTCTCAAAGCTAAGAGAAGATAAGGGAAATTAAATATTATAAGGGAAAAATAAAATAAAAATATCATTTTACCACATATATTGTAAACTTATCATTTCACTGCTTATATTGTATGAACCACCTATATTATTCACATGGTTGGAAATGGACAACCTTACACTGATTCAAACTGGACTATTCGACGCTTTTACAAAAAATAAGATAGCGAGAGGACCAAATCGAGATGGAGAAAAATGAGAAATTATTTCTTAGAGGGTACCAATGCAGAGGTGTAGGATATGATGTGAAATTTCAAAATGCCACAGAGTCTAAGAAATCACCCGATGAACTTATAACATATTTTTGTCTGAAGGATCTTAAGGGACTATGCCTGGATGAAGTAGCTTAGATGCACTGGGAGGATAGGGAAAAGAAATGACACCTCTAGTAGCATTTACAAGACCATCCCAATGTGTGTGCACAGTCGATTCGGTCCCACATGCTTCCATTTGAAAAATATAGCACCGAATAACCTTACATTGACTTACATTGGACTATTCAGTGCTTTTGCAAATAATAGGAAAATGAGAGGACTAAATCAAGATGGAGAAAATTGAGAATAAATTTCATAGAGGGTACTAAATTGGAGGTGTAGGATCTAACTGGAACTCTCTAGGTGCCATGGAAACCAATATATCACCCCTCGAAGTTATAAATGTTTTTGGTTTCAGGGATCTTAAGGGAATATGTATGGATGGAGTAGCCCAAAATTACCAGGAGCTTAGGGAACCAAAACAGTGCCTCTAGTATCATTTATGAGGCTATTCCAATGTGTGTACACAGTTGATTCAGTCCCACAACCTTCCATTTGCAAAATATAACATCAAACAACCTTATAGTAAATCAAATTGTACTATTTGGTGGTTTTGCAAACAATAGAACAATGAGAGGACCGAATCGAGATGGAGAAAACCAAGACATGATTTCATATAGGGTACCAAAGAAGATATGTTGGATATGATGGGACCTCTTCAAGTTCCATGGAGATTGAGATATCACCCATCGAAGTTGTAGCTTTTTTTGGTCTCATAACTCTTAAGGGCTACTCCTAGATGAAGTAACCCAGAAGTAGCAGAAGCATAGGGAACTGAAACAATTTCTCTAGTAGTGTTTACTAGACCATCCTGATGTGTGTGAAAAAACAATTTGGTCCCATGATATTTTGTTTCCAAAATATAGCATCAAACAACCTTACACTGACTCAAAATGCACTACTCAGTGGTTTTGCAAACAATAGAACAACGAGAAAACCAAATTAAGGTGGAAATTACTGAAACAATATTATTTAGAGGGTTCTAACTTTGAGGTGTAGGATTGGACGAGACCTTTCTAGGTGCCACAAAGATTGAGATATCACCTTTAAGAGGTATAGCCTTTTTGGTCTAAGGCTCTTAAGGGACTACACCCAGATGAAGTAGCCTGAAGGCATTGGGAGCATTGGGAACCAAAAAAACAAATCTAGTAGTGTTTACTAGGCCATCCTAATGCCTATGCATAGTTGGTTTGGTCCCATGTGATTTTTTTTGCAAAATATAGCATCAGATAACCTTACCCTGACTTAAACTACACTATTTGATGCTTTTGAAAACAATAGGACAACAAGAGAAATGAATCAAGATGAAAAAAAACTGAGACAAAATTTTATACAGGGTATCGATGTAGAAGTGTAGGATCTGACGAGACCTCTCCAAGTGCCATGGATATAAATCTATCACATGTTGAATTTAAATCCATTTTTAGTCTTAAGGCTCTTACAAAACTACATGCGAACGAAGTATCCTGAAGGCACAAGGAGCATAGGGAACTAAAAATATGCCTTAAATAGCATTTACTAGGATATAATGACATGTGTGTGCAGTTGGTTTGGTGTCATGAGATTTCGTTTCCAAACTATAGTATCCAAAAACATTACACTGACTTAAACTACAATATTTCACATGGTTGCAAACAATAGAACAATGAGAGAACCAAATCTATATGGAAAAAATCGAGACAAAAATTTGCAAAGGGTTCTGAGACAGAGGTTTAGGATCTAACACGACCTCCTCATATGCCATGGAATTGGAGATATCACTTGTCTAAGTTATAGCCTTTTTGGGTCTCAAGGCTCTTAAGGGACTATGCCTAGACAAAGAATCCTAAAGGAAATGACACTATCCCACACCAAAATGAAGCCTCCAAAAGAATTTATTTTGCCACCCAAATTTGTTAGTGAATGTACGATATAAAATCAACACGTGACCTTCTTTGCACCTAACCTCCCAAGGTTGTGCTGAGACAGGCGGTGTGGAAGTGAAATGGAAGTAAAAGTGATGATGGTGATCAATATGATTGGGCAACCTTATGTCTTCGACATGCAATACTGGAATCTGTGAATCTAAGGAAAAAAATCTCTTCTAACCTGAAGGGGTGTGATGGTATGGTCTATTATGATAGCCACTCGGAGACTCCAATTGATGTCTAGTTCTATCAAGATTCTATTGATTGGTTTTGGAATAAATGGAAAGTAACCTGAAGGTGCCTTGTATGAGTTTGCAGATAAGGTCATGGAAATGGAAACAAGAGGTGTAGTAGAGCTGTAGGGACTATGGGAAATTTTCTAGTCTTGTCCAGAAATTATTAGCCTGATGGGTTGCTTTATTCAGCAATTAAAGCTATGCAATAATATCGAATGGAAGAGGTGAATATATGAATACTAATGTGTGTAAACTAGTGTCAATATCTTGCTGACTAGCAAGCTCGTTGGGTTGCAGGACTTGTGGATTGCAACCAAAGACTCATTGAGGCTGAGGTCCTTGTATGGTCATGCATGTAATCAAATCCTATTTCCAGGAGAATTCCAAAATTCGTAGGCTTGATTATCAGCTATGTTTAATGTATCCAACTATCTTATTTTCTCAGCGTATGTTACAGGTGTGCATAAAAATGTTAAACGCAAACTTGTGTCAATGTCAGGTACTAACTCTAGCCCATTGGGTTGTGGGATCAGGGGATCACAACTGTAAGTCTTTTCATGTTGTGGACCGTTGATGGTCATGAAAGATGAATTGATTTTTTTTAGTAAATAAACTATCTATCGAAGGAAACCTAACCTATATTTTTGGTGTTTTCTCAATATATCAGAACAAAGTAGTAAAACAAGCTAATCTATGGAAAGTAAATGTTTTTTGTTCTTTTCTAACTTTTCAGACAATGTATCTAATCTAACAAACAAATTAAATACAAACAATTAGCAAGATGTAGCTAAATATTTGTGTAGATGTATGAATCTAAGTCTAAAAATATTATTCTAATTCAATCAAAATCCTTCCAACCCTACCACAGAAGTGAGGAACAAATCATAACCCTAATAGAGCTATTGTTTCCCACAGCTTCCCTGGTAATGTTGAAGAGACAAATTCCTATTGATTTGATCTTACTTAAAATTATTTAGCTAATTGAAATGAATTGTTTGTCTACTCTATTTAATATGAAATTGAAATCAACAATTCATAATTGACAATTTGATAAACAAAGCAAACAAATACACAACTCAAACCTAGAAGAGAAAGAACCTTGGAAAATCCAGTAGTATTAGTATATGTCCCCTTATTTCTTTCCTTTTTTTCTTTGAGTGTTCATGTGAGTCCAAAGGATTGGGAATGTAAAGAACAACAACAAGAGGATGGCACTTGAGCAAGGGCATATTGAAATCAATGCAAATGTAATGCAAGTAGAAGAGAGATAGCACAAGATATCTGAACTTGGCTATGTAATTCTTAGTAAGATTATGGTAGAAAAAAAATGTAAGATACACAAAACTCTCAGGCCCTTTTGCTTGAATACAAGCATGTTATATATAGGAATGGAGGCTATAATGTTACTTCATGCACAACGCAAGAAGGATTTCCAATCAATTAAAATCTATTTAAAATAGGAGGAAGGAGAACCAAACAAACAAAGATAATTTTAGACGATTTGGCTCATGTATGCATGGAAAAAGAAAACTTAAGTGAACCGTTGCATGTTTAAAACACGCATGAAGATTCTGGAAAAAGTAGGCAGGACTGCCACCCTGCGCAAGGCAGTGGTTTCAGGACTGCTACCTAGGAAGGGTGGTGGCCCTGGCACTGAGGGCCAAAACAAGCACAAAAAGAAATGAGGAGATGGAAAAATGCATGGAAAAGTTAAGTAAGGTTATCTAGGCTACAAATATATACTGCTAATGGGTTTTTGGAGCTCGAACACCTTCTTGAAAGGATCTTGAGTCATCATTCAGAATTCTTGTAACCATTTTCCTGACAATGTAGCACATGCAATTTTGGGTGTGTACATATTTCCCCCTCGGAGAAGCGTAAAACGTGGATTTTGAGTATAGTGTTCCCAAAATGGGGAGTTAGAAGTTATACCTGACACACGCCCGTGTGTCAAAATGTCATCATCCAAGCTCCTTCTTCCTATAAGAAGGAGAAGAGAATGAAGGGCAAATACATAAGATATTGGAAAATAAACACTAAACCACAATGACAAGAGAACTTACAATCTGTGTGGGGATGTAGAAATATACATGCGCTAACACTCCAACCCTATAAACACATACAGTCAAAATGAGTTTAAAATAACACACACACAAACACATAGATATGTATATATATATATATATATATATATATATATATATCAAAACAAACTCATTTTCCAATTCATTTGTGCATAGTTGATTTGGTGAATTTGGGGCTTTGGACATATGTTGACCATTTCCAATGTGGATATAGCTGAAATGACCATTGCGAGATAGATATTATGCCTCCATGAGTGAGAAATCAACTGACACATTCCCAGGTTAGTTATTTCCTCTTTTTTATTTTTGTGCCCTAGTTGTTAAAATGTTGAAAAGTTCACCTAGGGGGGCATTTTAAAATTTTCTTGTTTCAAATAAGTCCTTAGGGGGGGCAGCCCATAGGGAATTCTTTTATTTTGTTATAAATGGTCAATTTTCCCCTTTTTAGGAATTTTTTGGGTTAAGGGAACGTTATGAGAAATCGGGTCATGACCGCTACCCTGATAGGGTGGTGGTCCTAGAATCGCCACCCTGCAATAGGTAGCGGTTCTTAACAGAAATTCTAAAATGCATCTTAACTAACAATTTTTTTGTGTTTTCAATGTTTTGCTATGTTTTTGATGAGCTTATCATATGATGCACATTACTAACTTGCTATTTTTCCATGTTTCAGTGAATGCAGAAGAAGGTGGAGTACATACGTTGGAGCAGAGAGAGAGAATGCGATTGGCTCCCTCATATTTTAGATAAGTTGACATAGGCTAAGATGGATCTTCTACAATAGGCAGGCATCTAGAAGATAGCACAGGTTCCCCATGTTACTTTTGTTAATCACATTATGTGTGACTTATTCTATTACTAGGATGCAGACTAGAACACCTTCCAGTTTCTAGGCATTAGGGGTGACTGGACTATCACTTTGGAGGATTAATACCACATCCTTGGACCCTCGGTACTTGGTAGGAGGCTGACATTGGAGATAGCAAGGTCTAGGGCTATGATGACACAGTGGGCCACATACATGGGAAACACATTGTCTCATCTGTCTTGAAGAAGGGAATGAAGGCTTCGACCATTGTTATTGCTCCCATTCCTATCCTTGAGATTAGTTGGGGACAAGGGAAGAGATAAAATTTAATACTATTGGGACCCCATCATTGCACAAATTGAGGTTCATGGCCGTAAGTATGCCTGGGGAATAGATATTCTGGTGACTACATACCACAATTTGTATAGAGTGGTCAGATTGTAGGGATAGTCTTTGAGCCACCCTATTCTAGTTATGAGTTTGGTTTATGATCGTTTCATCCCTTATGGACGGGGGGTATGGGTATTAGATCTAGATGCTGTCTAGGTAGTTAGATGGATATGAATATCAATGCTCTAGACACCACATCATTCTGTGGCCTCCCTGACTACAACAAACATGACTACGACACCTTATCAAGACATGACAGGGATATGGGGTGAGGAGACTACGATGATGGTAGCTTTCTCTTCCACAATCCAACTAATTGACAGAGCCGAGAGATTAGAGATTCACCCCTTTGATCAGGTACCTCACCAGTTCAGCCTTCCATACCATGTCATGCTTCCTCCAGTGGCACCTATTTAAAGGACTATTCGGAAGGCACGGAGGGGTCCTAGAGGGGATCTTGGTTAGATAGTTGTTACTCCTGGTGTGCCTATTGCATTTAGGCATGTAGTCCAGGCTTGGTGGGAAGCTGGTGCACCTAAAGCACCCTTATTACAGATTGGGGTGGCTCCTTCTCATAGTGGGGAGGATGATGAGCCGATCAATTTGGACTCTGACTCTGAGGATGTGGGAGATGATACAGAGGGGGATTCGATTGGATAGGAGGATAACGTGGCATGACCTTTGGAGGGAGTTGAGAGCAACCCTGAGTGGCATGATACTTAGGAGATCCTTAGAGCAGCGCATGAGGAGGTGAGAATGGAATGAGAGAGACACTGGTCTCAGAGGAGGCACTTGGAGAGGATGATGAGTTTGTGATCGTATATCACCATGCCTCTGGATTTGGTGAGGCTCCGTAGCCATCAGTAGCACTTGCCACAACAACCACTGATCCCACATGGATGCTTGGAAACCTGAGTATGTTCAATACTCCTTTCTCAATTTTATCTATTGATTTTCACATGTTTAGCATAACATTCTTCCTTTGATTTGTGTTCTGTGATTTTCGAGATCACTATTTCTCTTTTTTTTCTACAGTACATGCATATGAGTGGCTAGAGCTCATTCATTAGGTATGTGTGGACACCCTATTGATCCCCTCAAGGAATACTCTGACTGAGTTGACTCCTGATTCAAGGAAGCCCTTAGCTGTCAGCTGACATACTGACGTCTTCGTTCCTATCTAAAAGGTGGTGAAGATACTGGCTTCCCTTCATACCCAGGTAGCTGGATATGAGACTACTAAGTTCCTGATGAGCCGGAGCCATTTTGATAGTGAGGCTACAGGTAGTGGGTGCCACCATGAGCACTCAAACCATTCAGTCCATTCTCATCACTGTCATAGCCATAGCAAGATCCCTAAACGCAGTCACGCACCATCTGAGGGATCCCACAAGGATTGATAGGCCACTGATCCTTTATTGCTTTGATACCATTTTTTACATTATATGATTTGTTTGTATATTTTGGGCTCATTGAAATCATTTTGACCATGCTTAGCACATGATGACATTATACACAAACTTGATCGACTACGATATATACAGACTCTATTTTTAGTTTGGTAACCATGGTATTTAAGTTGACTCTCTTTTGGCCTATCTCTCATGTGTACTCTAGATTTTTAGAAATTCCACTTTTCAATGCTTTTTAGAATGTATGCAATGGATGTGAATGATAAAAAAAATGATTTCTTTTTTGTATTTTATGTTACTGATATATGACGATGCAAACACAATGTGTTCTTAACTTATCTTCTTTTGCAATCTTCAGTACTTCATATTGTTTTGATAAAACGTGATGATATAATGATACGATAAATATATGTACTTGCCCCCCTCCTTACCCCACACAACTAGTAAGATGCGAGGGCTCAACACCAAGAGTTAGAAAAGGCACAAGTTATGAAATTTGTTGAATGACAGTGATGAGAGAAAGACAAAGGCTTGATAGAACCAAATTGGGATGTTACAAATTTACTCTACTTTAGATACTACATAGTTTAGAATGTGGATTGTTTTTTAGTTTATCTAGATTTGGATCTCTAGATTGCCACTTGGTTGACAAAATTTGGTTTTGGGGTTTTAAACTCTTCCTAGAACTTTGGGCATCTATCTCACTTTGTTTTTCATTTATGATTTCACAATATTTAACTAGTTTGTAACTTTCAATTTTATCAAAGAGACCCCCTACGCCTTTCCCCATGCTACCAGTAGGAAGTGTGAGCTTATCAACATGGACAAGGAACAAATGAGTAAGGGCATTTACCTTCTTTCTCAACCCTACATCACTAGTAAGAGATGCAGGCTCAACACCAAAGGTTAGTAGGGCAGAGAAATGTGTAAAAATAATTTTTTTTGTGGATTTTCATTTGACCTACTTATTTGGGAAAAATGTTTAGAATGATTTTATTTCCAAGGAGATGTATGTGGGATAGATGTGACAACATGAAGCTTCTAGAATAGACCATGAACAAAAGACACCTAACCTAAAAAGAGACCAAAAGTAAAACCAAGTATGCAGGCCTTGGTATGGTTACCGTCAAAACTTTGTCTTATCTTGTTTAGAATGATAAATGATTCAAAAACAATTGAATATATTATGAAGGTTTGAAGAGACATGATTTGAATGTTTTGCCAATATTTTTAGAAATTTTTAGGAATTTCTATAAGAGTAAGCTCCTTGATCACACTTTCTACAAAATGGATGGACAGATGAAAATGCAATGCAGATGAAATAATGTACATATGAAAATGTTGATGGATCATGCGTAGTATATCTTTAGATGAAGAGATTTTATGGATTCGCTAAAATCCTCACCTTCTAGTGTACACAAGAAAAATATGCCATTTTTTAGTCTTCCACTAACTCATATGGACCTAACTACCTAGGTCTAAAATTTCTTCCCTCACCGGTCTACTTGTCCATTTGGCTATCGAGTCTTAATACCAAATATCCTTTGTAGATCTCACGTTTGAACACCTTATTATTGTTTTGCTGAGACATACGGTTAGTGTAAATGTTGTGTCATTGTTCAACATTATCTCTAGCCTTGTCGATACTTTCTAAATGGGATATATACGCTTCTCAATAACCCTTCTCTCCTAGGATCCCATGTAGCAAAATTCAGAGACTAGGTATTTCAACTTCAAGTGGAAGAATTGCCTCAACACCAAATACTAAGGAAAATGGGGTTTCCCCCGTTGGTGTTCGAACCAACGTTTGGTAGGCCCACAAGTTTAGAAAAAGATTTACATGCCAATCCCATTTATTCTCCTTAATGGTCTTTAAGAGAATGTAATTTAAAGTCTTATTGGTAGCCTCATCTTGTCAATTATCCTGAGTGTAGTAGAGAGAAGTCGTGTGATGAATTATTTTGAGCTTTGTACAAAACTCACGCACCTCGTCATTTTTGAAAGATGTGCCATTATCATAAATAATGACATGTGCCACCTTGTACCTAAAAATGATCTGGTTTAGGATGAACTTAGTGATTACAGAACCAAGAATAGTAGTAAGGGGCATGACCTCTACCCACTTGGTAAAGTATTATGTGGCTGTGATTATGAAATTATAACCATTTTTTGATGAGGGAGAGAACTTCCCTATCAAATCTATGCCACATGTGGAGAAGGTCCATGGGGTTGCAATTGGTTGTAAATCTTGTGTCAGTATGTGGATCTCATGGGAGAACTCTTGACATTTGTGACATTTGTGCACAAATTTTACTGCATCATGCTCTATGGTGGGCTAGAAATAGCCCATCTGATGTATCTTCTGGGTAGTGGCATGGCTGCCAAAGTGACCTCCACATACCTCACTATGTGACTCATAAAAAATATTTTCATATTCTTCGGTGTCAACACATCTCAACAACATTCCTTCAAAGGCTTTGCGATAAAGCACCTGCTCTAAAATTACGTACTTAGTGGTAATGACGTGTAACCACCATCTTTGTTGTGACATTGCCCCTTCTAAGTATGTTTGGTCCATGATGAAATCAATAATGTCAGTGTACAAGGGGCATACAAAGATAGGGGGCTTGGTTTTGATGAAGTACATGCACTCATCGAGAAAGTCTAGATCTACCAAATCACCCCCATCCAGTGGATTATCAGCCAACCAGTCTGCAATGATTTGACCTATGACGGATTTTTTTATTTACAAATGTTAACTTGAACTCAACTATCAATGTAATGAAATGCCCAACCTTTTAGACAAGGATCCTTACATGAAGAATGTTTGTAAGTGGTATGAATTGACAATAACCCTTATTTCTTGATTGAGCATATAATGCCTTAAATGCTTTGTTGTAAAAACTATGGTAAGGAATCCTTTTTCTTCTTACATGTAGCATGTCTCATAATCAAGTAGTGTCTGAATGATAAAGTAAATTTCCCACTCCCACTTATCATCATCCTCTTGAGCCAACATGTAGGATAGAAAAACATTTCTATCCCATGAATATAAGATCAAAGGGAAATCTGATCTAGGTGTCATTAGCATGGGAGGGGACAACAAGAATCATTTAACTTCCTTAAAGGACTCATTGCATTCCTCCATCCAATCAATGCTATAATACTTTTTCAATAAATTGTTGATTGGTTGAACAATGAAGGTCAAGTCAAGGATGAACCTTTTGATTACACCAAGTTTCCCAAGAAAATATCTAATACCAGACTCATCCGATGGTGGAACCATTTCTAATATAGACTAGATTTTGGTCAGGTTAAAATAATTCCCTCATGAAGATATAATGTAACCTGTTACACCAAATACACATTTCTCTAGATTCAACGTGACACCAAACTTAATCAAGCACAAGAGGATGATATGAAGCACCTCTGGGTGATTGTAGCGCTTTCTAGCCTTGGCTAGTAGGTCATCCATGTAGGATTCTACAATATTATGAATAAGATCATGGAATATGTAGGTCATTTCTCGTTGGTATGTATCACCAACATTCTTAAGACCAAATGGCATGATGGCATAACAATAAGTTCCCCAAGGAGTTATAAATGTAGTTTTAGCTTGATTTTCTAAGGAGATTTTGATTTGATTATATCCCGAAAACCCATATATGAGGGATAAAAACTCAAATCCAGCTATTGCATCAATGATAACATCAATGGATGGTGGTGGGAAATCATCCTTGGGACAAGCCTTGTTAATGTCCCGAAAGTCTATGAAAATACAGATCTTTCCATTCTTTTTTATAATGGGGACAATGTTAGACACCAATTGTGAATAATCGACTAGCTTGATGAATCCTACCTAGAGAAGCTTAATTACTTCTTCTTTTACCATAAGGGCCACCTTTGGCTTCATAGGTCTTGACTTCTGCTTAATTGGTTTGGCATCCAGCTTGGTGACAAGATTGTGAACTATGATGTGTGGTGCAATTCCTGTCATTTCCTTATAACTAAATGCGACAACTTTCTGATGTTCCTTGAAGATTTGGGTATGAATTTCTACTTCCTTTAGAGTTAAAGAGGACGTTAGTTTTGATATCTTTGGCTCCTCCTCCATTCTGATGTTTATATCAATTGTTCCCTCAATTAAGGAGGTGTTACCCTCCCCAAACTCAAGTGGGGCTGGAGTAAATTCTAATTCCCCCTCTTCTTCTACTTTGTAAATCTGAAGATCTTTCCCTCGAAGAGGACTAAATCATGGGATTCACAAAATAAGAAGAGTAACATGGAATTAGGGAAAGGTATACCTTGTGACAGGTAATTTGTTGTTCCGCCAAATCATTTAAATAACTTAAAGTTGACTCATCCCCATCAACAGGGTTTGAAGAGTCAAGCTGATCGTCAGCTTCCATGTATCTCAACATTGACACTACTAGTGTTTTGTGAATCAAGGATTTAGCGGGGATTGAAACCGTGAAGTTGGTGTCCTCTAAGTCACTACTTGGGGTGAAGCATGAGGTGGAAGTTTCTATAGATTCTGTCAGAAGGTTCCATTCACGTGGAATTTCCTTGATTGATATAAATTCAAACCCCTTTATTAGGACTATTTTGTAGAGTTGTAGGTGTTCAACCCGAGTCTCGTATACCTCAGATATCTAACTTGTGACTAGTTGTGAGTCACCCAACACCCTAATATTAAGGATGCCCATTCTCTTACCTACAATGAGACCTAATAGGAGAGCCTCATATTCAGCCCCATTGTTTATGCAATCAAAATTCAATTTGAAGGTAAAAGGTAAAATTCTTCCTTTGGGTGAAGGATTATGCCCGCCCCGGTTCCAAAGTGACACTTGGTCCAACAACTACTCCTAAAGATGGATGTTGAGTCATCCTTTGTAAGTTCTCCTTTTACCTTGGTTACCTCCACCATGCAAACCTCATCTATTGGAAGGGAACCAAGTCCCAAGGCATGTCCCATACCCATGGAATCAAAGGGGAGAAGGATAGGAAAATCCTTGTCTAATAGCTTGATAATATTTTTTGTGGTGCCTAATGATACTGTCTATATAAAAACGTTTTGATCCTTGACCACAGGAATACCCTCGATCAAACCCGTAACTTCTAACTTTGTTTTAGGAACCAAATTTTCCTCTGGTACCATGTTTTCTAGTTTGTTTAACTAATTTGTAGGAAGTTCAAATTTAGAGTAGACCCCTGGCATTTTCTTCAAGTTTGTTAAATGTATATCAAAGGGCTTTGGGACTATCAGTTTAGAGTAGACCCCTGGCATTAACCCCTCAACGTGTTTCACGTCAAGGAGCAATTATTCTCTCCATATCCTAACTTCTGAAGAAAAGAGAAGGGGACTATATTAACCACTTCCCCATCATTGATAATTACGCATTTCACATAGTTGTTGTAGATCCAAACCTATAAAACCAAGGCCGGATCACCTCTACAAGCTATTTCAGTATCCGTAGGCATCTTGTTTATGTCAAATACAAACACAATATTCCTTTTGGGTTGCTCTAGAGGGAATATGTCAAAGTCTATCTAGTTTATCTGTTCCTTTGGCAGAGGGGTAATGTTAATCAAATGACCAAGACCTAGCACCTCCAAAAGATAGGCTCGATGAGTAGGGGAATTCTTCAGTAGATATAAAAAGGAAATGTGTGAAAAGGTCTTGGTTAGATCACTGATCAAATTCTTAAGAGCCCATTGGCTTGATTAGTGTGTCATGAGCATTATTTGATACAACTGGATAATTCAGGATTGGCTACAAAGAATAGTCTTTAGCTCTTGTTACGGCGTTAATTTGGGGTTCAACGTCTAACTCAATGAAACCTAAGATCTTTGTCTACTATTGACCATCCAAAGTACGTGCCACCTATGGTTTTGATGAAGTTAAGGCATCACGATCATGAATCCCTATTATAATACCTTTATTTGAATCGTTGGGATCCAATCTACCTTCCTTTGGACATATGGGGAGAGGATCATTGAAGATTCCTAATGGTATGTTCTACAGAGACATCGGTCCCATATAGGCATTTTGACTGGGTGTAGTTGGGTTTGCCAAAAACATGTCAACAAATAACTATCTTTGGTCTTCAAGAAAATGCTGAAAAAAATTATTACAATCATGACAAGTTCTTGCGCCATGCCCGTGGACCCTATAGAAATTACAATACAAGTCAGGATCGTAATCCCGAGGCCTTTGGTTTGTTCATTGTTGTAGTCCAAAACTATGGTTATTGTTTGGTTTTTGACTGTTATAATTAACACTTTGGAACCCTTGCCCCTGATTCTGGAATTGGTTGGCATATTGACTAGGGATTGGGGTTCACATTTTTCTTTGTTGCTAAGGTTGTATCTTTAGTTAGTGATGATTGAAATCCACATCATTTACCGAGGGTGAGAAATTGTTGTTTCTCTGATTGTTGTCATTGTTGTTATTATTTGTAGTACTTATACTAATAGGATTAACAACATTAGGATTTTTGGGCTAGTCAGTCACACTATTGGTCGTGACTCCACGATTATTATTAAGTATATTTGGTACTTGATATATATTTGTGTTGTTGGAGTAACCGAGAGTGCTTTGAGTAGGAGTGACTAACTTCCCATTTGGTCCATAGGTCTTACAACCAGTTTCAATGGCCACTTGGTCGATCTAAAGAGCACCCTCTAACACCTCTTCATAGCTTTTTATTCGGAATTTTTGAACCTCTTCCTTTGTCTCTCTATTGAGAGAGTGAAGGAACAAATCAAAAAAATTTGTTTGATCCATGTTTGGAGAACTTGCAGAAGAGTAGAGAACATTTTGCCACCTCTGAATGAAGTGGGATACAAATTTGTTATGTTCTTGTTTGATATGAAAGAATTCCTTGATTCCTGTTATCAAAAGCTTGTTCATATCAAAAGATTTGATAAACTCTAATATGAGTTGTTTGAATGAGTGTATTGAAGCCTTTGGTATCCTATAATACCAGTAAAGAGAAATAAATTCTAGTGTCTTAGGGAAATCTTTTGCAACAAATGCATCCCCTGAGAGCATATCTCGAATGGTTATTACATAAGCCTTAATGTGGGCATTAGGATCACCTTCACCTTTGAAATTTGGGAGATCAGGAAAGGGTCTCGGGAACATGACTGCCTAAATGGAGAAATCTAGGGGTTCCATAAGATATTCAAAATAATTCTCCATTGGATATGTTTCCACCATTGAAGACCCTTATTGGGGAGGTGGGGGCTGTATTGGTTGCTGAAATGGGATAGCATAGACCTTTGGTGGGGCATATGACATCCCTTGTAGTTTTCCATATGGACCTGGGTAGGTGTACATGTCCCCTGTGGAGATTTAGAATACATGTGTACATAAGGGGGTTGATTACCTAGGGAGTTGAAGGTGTAAAGCCAGGGAACATCGTATTTCCATCTGGTATAGCATTTGAGAATGCACTTTTAGCTGGTGCATGTTGTAGGTATCCATGTGTGGCTTGAGGAGGCATACCTAAGGTACCTGTCCCAGTTAACAAATCTTGTGGTTCGGAGTATTCATGTAGACTGGAGGATTCTATGCAGTCGGTATTTTCCCATAGTTTTATGGGTAGGAAGGAGTCCATGCTTTCCCTCAATAAGAATTTTGTGTATTTTGGGAAAGCTCTAACTCCTTGAATTTATCAACCAAAGCTGAAATGGCATCACCCGTTGATGGGGTGGTACCTTTCCTGGGTACCTTTGGTTGAACCCTTAGATGTAGTCGAGGAGTATGGTATTTGTACGACAAAAAATCAACACGTGACCTTCTGTACAACAAAATTCCCTAGGTTGTGCTGAGATAGTCATTGTGTAATTTGAAATGGGAGTGAAAGTGATGGTGGTGACAAAGCTAATTGGGAAACTTTATGTATTCGACATGTAATAATGGTATCTAAAAATATAATGCAAAGAATGCTCTCCTAACTATAAGGGGTGTGATGGTAGGGTCTAATATAATAGAAACTCAGAGAATCCAATAAATGTCTAACTCAGCTGACATTCTATTACTGGGTTGTGGAATACGTGGAAAGTAGCCTACATGTGCCTCATATGGGTTTCCAAACAAGGTCATGGAAATTGAGACAAGATATGAAGCGGAGCTGCAAGAACTAAGGGCGATTCTCTAGTCTCATTTGAAAATTCTTAGCCTAATCATCTACTATGTTCAATAATAAATGTTGTGTGATAATATCAAGTGGAAGTGGTGAGGATATGAATACCTATGTGCATAGGCTAGTGTTGATATCTAACTGACTAGTAGGTCTGTTGGGTTACGGGACCTGTGGGTCACAACAAAAGACTCGTTGAGGATGACGCCCCGGAATGGTCATACATGATGTTAAATCCTATTCCTAGGAGTAGTCGAAAAGTCATAGGCCTTGTTAGGAGCTATGTTTAAAGTCTCTAATTGTCTTATTTTTTCTGCGTATGTGGCGGGTGTGCATAAGATTGTTAAGCATAGACTTGTTCAATTTTTGTTACTAACTCTGGCCCGTTGGGTTTTGGGACCACAGGATCACAACCGTAGGTATTTTCCTGCTACATACCATTGATGGTTATAAAAAATGAACTTTATTTGTTTTTTGGTGAATAAACTATCTATCAAATGAAATCTAAACTATATTTTTGGTGTTTTCTCAATATATAAGAACAAAACAATAAAACAAGCTAATATGTGGAAATAAATATTTGTGTACTTTTCTATCTTTTCAGAGAATGCATCTAATCTAACAAATAATTTGAAGAAAATAAATAGTTGGCTAGATGTAGCTAGCTATTAATGCAGATGTGTGAATCTAATTCTAAGATCTACTCTAATTCAAATAATATCTCTCCAAATCTACCTCAAAAGTGAAGAATAAATCAAGACTCTAACAGAGCTATCATTCACCCATTATTTCCCTGGCAATATTGAAGAGAAAACTTCCTATTGACTTGATATACTTGTAACTATCTGATTAATTGAAATGAATTTTTTCTCTACTCTATTTGATATGTAATTTGAAAAAAAAAAGAAAACAAATACACAACTCCAACCTGGAAGAGAAAGAGCTTTGGAAAATCAAGAAGTATGAGTATCTGTCCCCTCAGTTTTTTCCTTTCTTTCTCTGAGCATTCATGTGAGTCCAAGGATGGGAATGCAAAGAACAAAACAAACAAGATGGAACTTGAGTGATGGCAGCTTGGAAGCAATCTGGGCATAATGCAGGTAGAAGAAAGTTAGCACAAGAGATCAGAACTTGGCTATGCAATTCCTAGCAAGATTATTGTAGTGCAAACAATGCAAGATACACAAATTTCTCAGGAATTTTTCTTCAATACAAGAAAGGAATATATAGGAATGGAGGCTAGAAGGTTAATTCATGCAAAAGGAATTAAGAGGTAGTTCCACTCATTAAATCTATTTAAAAATAAAAGGAACTAGGAGAACCAAGAAAACGAAGATATTTTTAGTATTTTCGACTCACAGACACATTCAAGAGATAAAATTAAGTGAGTCATCTCATTCAATTTCTTGTGTGAATATTTTGGAAAAATCGATCAGACCACCGCCTTGTGTAGGGTGGTGGTTTCAAGAAAAGGGAAAAATGCAAGGAAAAGATAAGTAAGGCTAACTATGCCACAAATATATACTGTAAATGGGTGTTTGGAGCTTGAACACCTTCTTGAAAGGATTTTGAATCATCACTAGGGAGATTTATAACCATTTTCCTGCCAATGTAACACATGCAATTTTGGGTGTGTACATATTTCCCCCTCAGAGAAGCATCTTAGCCATGAAAGAGGTGTAAAACATAAAGTCAAAGTATGGCATTCCCAAAATGGGGAGTTAGAGACTATACCTAACACGCCCATGTGTTGAAATCTTGTTTTCCAAGCTCCCGCTACCTATAAGAGAAAAAGAAGACTCAAGTGGAGATAGATAAAATATCAAAAATAAAAACTAAATTAAAACGACAAGAGGACTTACCATTTACGCGGGGATGTAGAAATACACCTGTGCCAACGCTCTATCCCTGTGAACACATATACTCAAGACGAGGTTAGAAAGACCATATATATATAAGAAAAAATTCATTTTCTAATTCATTTGTGCATTGTTGATTTGGATTGTTTAATTGATTTGGAGCTCCAGATTTATGGTGACGATTTTTGACAAGAATACAGTCAATACATTCATGTTGAGATCATGATCATGCCTCCATGTGCGAGACATCAACCATCCCACTCCTAGGTTAGTTATTTCCTTCTTTTTCTTTTTGTACCCTAAAATTTTAAATGTTAAAAACTTCACTTAGGGGGGAGATTTAAAAAAATAAAAATTGAATAAGTCTTTAGGGGGTGCCCATAGGTCATGCTTTTGTTCTAGCAAAAATGGTCAATTTTATCATTTTTTGGTCTTCCTTAGGGTTCATGACATGTTTTGAAATTTGGTTCAAGACTGCCGCCTAAAGCAGGGCCGCAGTCACGGGACCGCCGCCCAACTCATGGCGGTAGTCCGGGAACCGCTACCCTGTACTGGGTGGTAATTCTAGATAGAACATCAAAACAATCTCAAAACTTTACCCTTTTTGTATTTTCAAGAGTTTATTATGTTTTTGATGAGCTTATTGTGTGGTGTGATTTACTAACTTGCTCTTTTCTCATGTTTTGGTGGATGAAGAAAAAGGTGGAGTACATATGCTGGAGCAGAAAGAGAGAGTACGATTGGCTCCCTAGGATTTTAGATTAGCTGACCCAAGCTGAGATAGATCTTCTACAACAAGCAGGCATTTAGTAGATAGCATGGGTGCCCCATGTTGCTCCTACTAGTCATATTCTGCGTGACTTATTTTCTTACTGGGATGCACACCGGAACACTTTCCGGTTCCCAGGTGTCAGTGGGGAGTGGACCATCACTTTGGAGGATGTCTATCACATTCTTGGTCTCCCATCACTTGGTAGAAAAATTACATTGGAGAAAATGGGGTCTAAAGCCATGATGAGACAACAAGATACATACATGGGAGATGCTATTGTCTCTTCTGGCTCGAAGAAGGGAATAAATGTTTGGTCTATTGCTACTACTCCCATTCCTACCCTCCAAAAAGTCATCCTGGGTATCCTGTCCTCAAAATTGATCAAGAGAAAAGGGGGGAGATATAATTTTATACTATTGGGGCACCATAATTATGTAGATCAAGGCTCATGGCCTTAGGTATGCCCGGAAAGTAGATATCCAGGGGACCACATACCATGATTTATTCAGAGTCGTGATATTATAGGGGTAGTCGTTGAGCCACCCCACTATGGTTATGAGTTTTTTCTACAAGCATTGCATACCCTATGGCAAAGGGGTGGAAGTGTTAGATCCATAGGCTATCTAGGAAGCTATATGGATACGCATGTCATTGTTCCAGACTCCACATCAGTCAGTGGCCTCTCTAACTTTGACCAACATGATCCCCACACCCTATCAGGATATGGCAAGGATATGGGGTGAGGAGACTACGACGATGGTAGATTGCTCTTCCATGAGAAAGCTAGTTGACAGGGCTAGGAGACTAAAGATTCATCCCTTTGACCAAGTACCTCAGCAGTTCGGTCTTCCATACCCTATCATGCTTCCTATAGTGACACCTATTTATAGGACTATCTAGGAGGCACAGAGAGGTCCTAGAGTGGATCTTGGCTAAACAGTTGTTACTCCTAGTGTGGCTATTGTAGTTAGGTGCATAGTTCAGGATTGACGAGTAGTTGGTTCTCCTCAAGCACCTTTACATAAGATTGGGGTGGCTACAACTCATAGTGGGGAAGAGGATGAGCCGATTAACTTGGAATCCAATTTTGAGGAGGAGGCAGGAGATGACATGGAGGGGGAGTATGATGAAGAGGGGGATGAGGGGGAAAGACCTTCAGAGGGAGATGATAGTGACCCTAAGTGGCATGACACCAAGGAGATCCTAAGAGTAGCACATGAGGAGGCAAGCACGGAGAGAGAGACTCTAGTCTCAGAGGAGATCCTTAGAGTAGATGATGAGTTCGTGATGGGATAACACCATGCCTTTCGATTCGATGAGGCTCCAAAACCACCAACTTCACCTTCCATAGTAGCAACTAATCCCACATGCATGCCCAGAGACCCAAGTATGTTCAATACTCCTCTCTCTATTTTTGCTTATTGATTTTCATAGGTTTAGTATAGTATTCTCTTTTGACTTACATTTTTGTGATTTTCTCTTTGCTCACTATCTCTTCTTTTCCTTTTTATAGCATCCAAACATGAGTGGTGAGAGCTCATCCAGTGAGTATGTGTGGACACCCTATTGATCCCCTCGAGGAAGACTTGGGCTGAGTTAGCTACTAATTCAGGGAAACCCTTAGCCATTGGCCGACATACTAACATATTTTCTCCTGTCTGGAATATTATGGAGATGGTGACCTCCCTTTGTGCCAAAATAGCCGGGTATAATACCACCAAGTGCCTAATGAGATGAAGCCACTCTCGTAGCGAGGCTATGGGTAGAGGGTGCCACCATGAGCACTCACACTATTCAGTCCATTCTTAGTGCCATCATTGTCATAGCAGGAGCCCTAGGTGCATCTGCACACCATCTGAGGGATCCCACAAGAATTGACAGGCCGCTGAGCCTTTATTGCTTTGATATCATTTTTTGACATTATACGATTATTTTTGTGTGTTTCGGGCTCTTTGTGAGCATTTTTGACCATACTTGATGCATGATGACATTGGATAAAAACTTGATCCATTATGATATACAAACTCTATTTTTGGTTCGGCATTCCATTATATCTGAGTTGAATCTCTTTGGCTTATGTCTCATGTGTAATCTAGATGTTTATAATTTCCACTTTCCTATGCTTTTTAGAATGTATGTAATGGATTTGAAATGATAACAAAATGATTTATTTTTGTATTTCATGATGCTGATATATGATGATGCAAACACAATGTGATCTTAAAACTTAGTTTCTTTTACAATTTTAAGTACTTCATATTTTTCTTAACAAAACGTGATGAGATAATGATATGATGAATAGATATGCTTGCCCCACTCCTAATCCCACACAACTAGTAAGATGTGAGGGCTCAACACCAAGAGTTAGGAAGAGCATAGGTCATGAAATTTTTTGAATGGTAGTGGTGAGACAAAGACAAAGGTTTGACAGAGCCAAATTGGGATGCTACAACCTTACCCCACTAATGCTACATCATAGTTTAGAATGTGAATTGCTCTATACTTTATCTAGACTTGGATCCATAGATGGCCACTTGGTTGAAAATACTTGGTTTTAAGGTTTTGAATTCTTCTCATAATTTTTAACATATAATCCACTTTTCTTTGACTTAAGATTTCCCAGTAATTGGTCTGATTGTTTATGACTTTTAGGTTTGTCAAAGATACCCCTTATACCTTGCCCCATGTTACCAATACAAAGCTTGGGCTCATGACCATGGACAAAGAATAGGTGAGTAAGGGAATTTCCTTCCTTTCCCAACCCTACGTCACTAGAAAGAGACGTAGGCTCAACATCGAAGGTTGGTAGGGAAAAGAAATGTGTAAAATAATTTTTTTTGTTGATTTGTACTTGACTTACTTATTTGGGAAAAATCTTTAGAATGTTCTTATTTCCAAGGATATGTATGTGGGATGGATGTGACACCATGAATCTTCTAGAACAAACCATGAACAAAAGACACCTATCCTAAGAAGAAACAAAAAGTAGAACCCAAGTATGCAGGCCTTGATATGGTTACTGTCAAAACTTCTTCTTATCTTGTTAAAACTGATGAAATGATGTAGAAATAGTTGATGATATAATGAATATTTGAAGAGATATGATTTGAATGTTTTTCCAATATTTTTAGAAGTTCTTAGGGATTGCTATAAGGATAAGCTCCTTGATCATACTTTTTACAAAATGAACGAAAAAATGAAAATGCAATGCAGATGCAATAATGTACATATGAGAATGCTGATGGATCATACATAGTATCTCTTTAGGTGAAGGGTGTTCACGGATTCACTAAAATCCTCACCTTCTTGAGTACCTAACTAGAATACACCATTTTTATAATCTTCCACCACTCGATATGGACCCATCCACATAGGTCTGAACTTTCTTCCCTCACCGATATTCTTGTCAATTTGGCTATCGAGTCTTAATACCAAATCTCCTTCGTATATCTCACGTTCATACACCTTTTTATTGTATTTCTAAGCCATGTGGTCAGTGTACACACTGTGTCATTGCTCAACATTCAATCTAACTTCATCAAGGATTTCTAATTGGGAGAGACGAGTTTCTCGATAAACCTCTTCTCCTAGGATCCCATGTAATGAAATGCAGAGGCTAGGTAGTTCGACCTCTAATGGTAGAACTGCCTCAACATTTAACACTAAAGAAAAGGGAGTTTCTCCTTTTGGTGTTCTAACCAATGTTCAGTAGGCCCACAAGGCCAGAAAAACTTCAGATGCCAATCTCGTTTATTCTCCTTAAAATTTTTAAGAAGAACGGACTTTAAAGTGTTGTTGGTAACCTTGACTTGTCCATTAGCCTGAAGGTAATAGAGAGAAGCTGTGTGATGACTTATTTTGAACTTTACACACAACTCACACACCTCATCATTTTTGAAAGATGTGTCATTATCAGAAGTAATGACCTGGTTCAAGATGAACTTAGTGATTACAGAGCCAAGGATAGTGGTAAGGGGCATGACCTCTACCCACTTGGTAAAGTACTTTGTGGCTGTAATTATGAAATTATGGCCATCCATTGATGAGGGAGAGAATTTCCCCATCAAATCTAGACCCCACGTGGAGAAGGGCCATGGAGTTGCGATCGGTTGTAAAGCTTGTTCCGGTATGTGGATTTCATGGGAAAACTCTTGACACTTGTGGCATCTGTGCACAAAATATACCACATCATGTTTGAGGGTGGGCTAGAAATAGCCCATTTGATGTATCTTTTAGGTAGTAGCATGGCCACTAAAGTTACCACCACATACCCCGTTATATGACTCATAAAGAATCTTTCCAAACTCTTTAGAATCATCACATCTCAATAGCATTCTGTTAAACGCTCTGTGATAAAGCACCTATTGCAGGATGACATTCTTGGTGGCAATTATGCGTAACCACCTTCTTTGTTATGATGTTTCCCCTTTTGGGTATGTGTGCTCTATGATGAAATTGATGATGTCAGTGTACCAAGGACATATAGAGATAGGGGGCCTGGTTTCAATGATATATACACACTTGTAAGGAAATTCCAAATTTACCAAATCAACCCGGTCTAATGGATTATCAGCCAACCAATCTATGATGATTTGAACCTTAACTGATTTTTGATTTACAAACGTTAGCTTGAACTCACCCATTAATGTAATGAAACACCCAACCTTTTTAGATGAGGATCCTTACATGAGAAATATTCATAAGTGGTCTGACTTGACGATGACCCTTGTCTCTTGATTAAGCATGTAATGTCTTAAGTGCTTGGTTACAAAAAATATGGCAAGGCATTCATTTTCTACCTTTGTGTAGCATGTCTCGTAATCAAGTAACGCCCAATTGATAAAAGAAACAACTCGTTCTCACTTGTCATCATCCTCTTGTGCCAACATACAGGCTAGCAAAACGTCTATAGCCCACAAATATAAGATCAAAGGGTGATCTGACCTTGGTAGCATTAGCGTGGGAGGGGATAACAAAAATCACTTAACTACCTTGAAGACCTCATCACATTCCTCCATCCAATCTAGGCTATAATATTTCTTTAACAAATTGTTGATAAGATGAAGGAAAAAGGTCAAGTCAGGGATGAACCTTCAGATTGCACAAGTTTCCGAAGAAAAGATCTAATACCAGACTCATCTAATGGCGGAACCATTTCTAACATATCCTAGATTTTGGTCGCTTTAACATCAATTCCTCATGAAGATATAATGTAACCCTGGATCTTTCCACTTGTTACACTGAATACACATTTCTCTAGATTCAATGTGACTCCATACTCAATCAAGTGTGAGAGAATGATACAAAGCACCTCTGGGTGATGGCAGCACTTCCTAGCCTTAGCCAGTAGGTCATCCACATAAGATTTCACAATCTTATGAATAAGATCATGGAATATATAGGTCATTGCTCGTTGGTATGGAGCACCAGCATTCTTAAGACCAAATGGCGTGACGGCATAACAATAAGTTCCCCAAGGAGTTATAAACATAGTTTGAACTTGATCCTTGGTAAATATTTTGATTTGATTATATCCCAAAAACCCACCCATGAGGGATAACAACTCAAATCCAGCCATTGCATCGATGATAAAATCAATGGATGGTATCGGGAAATCATCCTTGGGACAAGCCTTTTTGATGTCCCAGAAGTCTATGCAAATATGGATATTTTCATTTTTTTGAGAACAAGGACAATGTTAGATACCCATTGTGAATAATCAATTGGCTTGATAAATCCTACTTTGAGAAGCTTCATTATTTCTTCTTTTACCATAAGGGCTACCTTTGGCTTCATAGGTCTTGATTTTGGCTTAATTGGTTTGGCATCTGGATTATTAACAAGATTGTGAACTACGATCTATTGTGTAATTCTTATCATTTCCTTATAACTAAATGCGAAGGATTTTCAATGTTCCTTAAGGACTTGGGTATGAATTTCTACTTCCTCTGGAGTTAAAGAGGATCCTAGTTTTAATATTTTTGGTTCCTCCTCTATTTTGATGTTTATATCAATCATTCCCTCAATTAAGGAGGCATTACCCTCCTCAAACTTAGGTGGGGTTGGCGGAAACTCCAAATCCCCTTCCTCTTCTACCTTGTAAATTTCAAGATCTCTTCTCAAATATGACTCAATCATTGGATTCCCAAAATAAGAGGAGGAATGTGGAATTAGGGAAAAGTCTACCTCTTAACAATTAAGATGTAATTCCGTAAAAGTTTTTAAATAAGATAAAGTTGACTTATCCCCATTGATAGGGTCTGAAGAGTAAAACTAGCTCTCAGCTTCCCTGTATGTCAACATTGACACCACTAGCGCTTTGTGAATGAAGGATTTAGCGTGGAGTGAAACCGTGAAGTTGGTGTCCTTTAAATCATTACTTGGGGTGAAGTGTGAGGTGGAAGTTGCTATAGAGTCTACTAGAAGGTTTTGTTCCCGTGGAACTACCTCAATTGATTTGAAATCAAACCCCTTAGTTAGGTCAAACTTGGTAGTTTTATAGAGCTGTAAGTGTTTAGTCCTAGTCTTGTATACTTCAGATACCTTATTTGTGACTAGCTGTGAATCACCCAACACCCTAATATTGAGGATGCCCATTCTCTTGGCTATAATGAGACCTAATAGAAGATATTCATACTCAACCCCATTGTCTGTGCATTCAAAATTCAATTTGAAAGCAAAAGGTAAAACCCTTCCTTCAAGCGAGGTAAGGATTGTACCTACATTGAAACTAAAGTGACACTTGGCCCCATTAAAGTGGAGAGTCAAGAAATTGCTCAGAAAGATAGATGTTGAGTCATCCTTTATAAGTTCTTCTTTTATTTTGGTTATATCTACCATGCAAATCTCATCTGTTGGAAGGGAACTAGATCCCAAAGCATGTTGGAATCGAAGGGAAGAAGCATAGGCAAATCCTTTTCTAATAGTTCAACAATATTTGTTATAGTTCCTATTGAAACTATCTCTACAACAACACTATCATCCTTGACAGCTGTAATACCCTCGATCAAACCGGTAACCCATAATTCCATTGTGGGAACCAGCTTTTCTTCTAGAAACATGCTTACCAATTTGTTTAATTGGTTGGTGGGAAGCTCAAATTCAGAGTGGACCCCTGGCCTTTTCTTCAAGTTGGCTAGACGTATGTCAAAGGGCTTTAGATCACCCTGAGAAACAAATACTTTCCCTAAATGTAGGAATATAACTTCTTAGAATATGGTGGATGGTATTGCTTTCATATGGTGTATCCAAGGGATACCAAAAATCATATTATAGTTGGTTTCCTGATCTCTAATATAAAACTCAGTAAGCATCGTCTTGGCTCTAAGAGTGACTGGTACTACTATGATCCTGATCGAGGTTGCCTTGATACTATTATAGCCTCTTAATGTGTTTCACATCGAGGAGAAATTAGTCTCCCCATATCCTAACTTCTGAATAAAAGAGAAGGGAATGATGTTAATTTCTGCCCCATCATCGATCATCGCACGCTTCACATAGTTGTTGTAGATCTAAACTTGCACAAATAGGGCTGGATCGTCTCTACGAGCTATTTCGGCATATGTAGGAATCTTGCTTATGTCAAATACAAACCCAATATCTTTCGGGCTGCCTTGGAGGAAAATCATCAAAGTCTATATGGTTTATCTGTGCCTCTGGTGGCAGGGTAACATTAGCCAAATGGCCAAGACAGAGCACTTCCAAGAGAGTGACTTGTTGAGCAGGAGAATTATTTAGTAGGTCTAAGAAGGAAATGTGTGAAAAGGTCTTGGTTAGATCACTGATCAAGTCATAAGCCTCTATTGGCTTGCTTAGCAAGTCTTGAGCATTATTCGAGACAACTACATAAATTGGGATTGACTGTGATGAATAGTCTCTGGTTCTTGCTGCAACATTAATCTAGAGTTCAGCATCCAACTCAACAAAACATATGATCTTCATTTACTAGAGACCATCCAAAGGAGGTGTCACCTGTGGGTTTGATGAAGTTGAACCTTCATGATATAGAGTCCCTATTACAATGCTTTTATTTGAACCATTAGGATATAGTATTCCATCCTTCAGACATGTGGGGAGAGGATCATTGAAGATTCCTAATGGCGTGTTTTGTGGAGACACTGGTCCCATATAGGTGTTTTGATTAGGTGTAGTTGGGTTGGCCAGAAACATGTCAACAAACAACTGTCTTTGATCTTCTAGAAAATGTTGCAAAAACTTATTACAATCATGGAAATTTCTTGCATCATTCCCACGAACCCTATGGAAACCAGAATACAAGTTAGGATCATAATCCCGAGGCCTTTGGTTTGTTCCTTGTGGTGGTCCAAAACCACGGTTATTATTTGGTTGTTGACTATTATAGTTAAGACTTTGGAACCCTTGCCCCTGGTTCTGGAATTGGTTGGGGTATTGACTAGGGCTTTGGGTCGGCATTTGTCTTTTTGGATGAGCTTGTTTTTGTTGTTGGGGATGATTAAAATCCAAAACATTTACCGAGGATGATAAATTGTTTCTCCTCTGATTGTTGCTATTGTTATTCCCATTGTTGTTTTTATTCGTTGTTCCTGTACCGATGGGATTAACAACATTAGGATTTTTGGGCTGGTCAGTTACACCATCAGTCGTGACTCCATGATTCTTGTTAGGGATCTTTGGTCCTTGATTGTTATTTGTATTGTTGGAGTAGCTAGGAGTGTTTTGAGAAGGGGTAACTAAGTTCCCATTTGCTCTGTAGGTCTTACAACCACTGTTGATGGTTTCTTGGTCGATCCTAATAGAACTCTCTAGCACCTCTTCATATCTCCTTACTAGTAACTTTTGAACCTCTTCCTTCGTCTGTCTATTGAGGGAGTGGAGGAACAAATCACAAAGTTCTGTTTGGAGCACTTGTGGAAGAGTAGAGAACATGTCACCACCTCTGAATGAAGTGAGCTACAGACTTGTTATGTTCTTGTTTGATATGAAGAAATTCTCTAATTCATGTTCACAAAAGTTTGTTCATATCAAAGGATTTGATAAAATCTGACACTAGTTTCTTGAACGAGTGTATTGAAGCCTTCGGTATCCTATAATACCAGTCGAGAGCAATAATTTCAATTGTCTTAGGGAAAATATTTGCAAAGACTACATCCCATGGGAGAAGCTCTCGAATGGTCACTACATAAGCTTTTATGTGGGAATTTGGATCAACCTCGCCCTTGGACTTTAGGAGATTAGGAAAGGGTCTTGGGAGCATGACTTCCCGAATGCAGAAATCTAGGGGTTGTTTGAGATATTCAAAATAAGTCCCCATTGCATATGTTTCCACCATTGAAGACCCTTATTGGGGAGGTGTGGGTTGTGTTGGCTGTTGAAATGGGATAGCATAAATATTTTTCAGGGTGTATGACATCTCTTTCATTTGTTCATATGGACCTAGGTAGGTGTACATGCCCCGATGTGGATATTTGGAATACATGTGTATATATGGGGGTTGAATACCTTGATATGGAGCTGAAGGCGTGAAGCCAGGGAATGTCACATTTGTGGTTGGTATAGCATTTGAGAATTCACTTCTGGATGATGCCTATTGTAGATGACCATATGTGGCTTTAGGAGGCATACCCAAGGTACCCATCCTAGTTAACAAGTCTACATGGTTCAGAATATTCAAGTAGACTGGTAGGTTTTGGGCAGTTGGTATTTTCCCATGGTTCTGTGGGTAGGAAGGATCCCATGCTTACCCTATGTATGAATTTTGCGTATTATGGGAAAGCTCTAACTCCTTGATCTTATCAACCAAAGCTGAAATGACATCGCTTGTTGATGGGGTGGTGCCCTACTTAGATTCTTTTGGTTGAACCCTTGAAGGTTGTTGAGGAATAAGGTGTCCCACTATGAATTGTTCAAAATGTTTCCACCCCTCATTGGTTGTATTGTCAGTTGGTAGTGGGGTTGCATTATTATTTTTAAGTGGGACACTACCTTTCCCTTGCAACCTATCAAAATAATGGTTCATTTGTTGGAATTTCTGCTCACTCCTAGCATATCGTGCTAGAGAGACCTCATCAATATGTGGGAGTGGATCAAATTTAATGGTGATGGGTTGTCGAAACAATACCTGAGGAGATGAACTAGCTTCTCCAGTAAATTTCATGTTATTTGAACATGATTGTTTAAGGGGGCAAGTCTGAGTGATCTGATCCAGTTCTTTGATGCACGCAGAAGAACCAACATTGGTTCCCTAAAGTAGAGGGTTTTGAGTGGATGAGCGATTGTCTGCCCACATTGAAAGAGAAGGTGACTATTGTGGTATGTTTGAGTGGTGCTGGTATAATCAAAACTTGGGATGTGTCAACCGTACTTGTCATATCCTGACATATTCAGGGGGTATAATAATACCCACAGAATAAAGGATGGACAAAAGCGGAAATGTTTAGAGACTAGCTCTTCATGTCAGGCTCACCAATTTGTATGATATAAAATCAACACGTGACCTTCTGCACAACCAACCTCCCAAGGTCATGCCGACACGTAATAATGGTATCTTCGAATCTAATACAAAGAATGCTCTCCTAAATTAAAGGTGTGTGATGGTAGGGTCTTATATAGTAGTTACTCAGAGACTCCAATCGATGTCTAGCTCAACCAAGATTCTATTTTTGGGTTGTGGAATATAAGGAAAGTATTCTATAGGTGCGTCTTATGGGTTTCCAGATAAGGTAATGGAAATTGAGAGAAGAGATGTAGCAAAGCTACAAGAACTAAGGTCAATTCTCTGGTCTCATCCAGAAAGTCTTAGCTTGATTGGCTGCTATGTTCAAAAATGAAAGTTGTGTGATAATATCAGGTGGAAGTGGTGAGGATATGAATACCTGCATGCGTAGGATAGTGTCAATATCTAACTGACTAGTAGGCCCGTTGGGTTATGAGACTTGTGGGTCACAACCAAAGACTTGTTGAGGTTGAGGCCCTAGAATGGTCATACATGTAGTCACATCCTATTCCCAGTAGTAGTCCAAAAGGCCTTGTTAGCATCTATGTTTAAAGTCTCTAACTATCTTATTTTTTCTATATATGTGGTGGGTGTGCGTAAGATTGTTAAGTGTAGACTTGTGTCAATGTCAGTTACTAACTTTGGCCCATTGGGTTGTGGGACCAGCGGATCAAAACCGTAGGTATTTTCCTACTGCAGACCATTAATGGTCATACAAAATGAATTTGATTCATTTTCGGTGAATAAACTATCTATCAAATGAAATCTAAACTATATTTTTGGTGTTTTCTCAATATATAAGAACAAAACAATGAAACAAGTTAATATGTGGAAATAAATATTTTTGTGCTTTTCTAACTTTTCAAATAATGCATCTAATCTAACAAACAATTTAAAGAAAAAAAATATCTGGGTGGATGTAGCTAGCTATCTGTGTAGATGTGTGAATCTAAATCTAGGATCTACTCTAATTCAAATAAAATCTCTCTAACTCTACCTAAAAAGTGAAGAATAAATCATGACACTAACAAAGCTATCATTCACCCACTATTTCCCTGGAAATATTGAAGAGAAAACTTCCTATTGACTTGATCTACTTGTAACTATCTGATTAATTGAAATTAATTATCTCTCTACTCTATTTGATATGCAATTTAAACTAGTGATTTGAAATTGACAATTTAACAAATAAAGCAAACAAACACACAATTCCAACCTGGATATAGACAAGATCTTTGGAAAATTTGGTTGTATGATGTATCTTTCCCCTCAATTTTTTCCTTTCTTTCTCTGAGTGTTCATATGATTCCAAGGGATTGGAGAATGTAAAGAACAACGGCAAGAGGATGGGGCTTGAGCAATGGAAGCTTGGAAGGCAGTCTGGATGCTAAATGCATGTAGAAGAGATATATCACAACAGATCTGAGCTTGGTTATGCAATTCCTAGCAAGATTATTGTGGCAGTGATACAATGTAAGATGCAAAAAATTCTCACGCATTCTTGCTTGAATACAAGCATGGAATATATAAGAATTGGAGGTTGGGATGTGCCTTCATGCACAAGGTAATTGAAGAGGCAGTTCCAACTAACTAAAGCACATGCAAAAATAGAAGGAAGGAAGGAGAACCAAGCAATCATAAGCTATTTTTAGACAAATTTGTCCCACATATGCATGCTCAAAAGATGAAGTTAAGTGCGTCGTTGTATGAATTTCATCACATGAAGATTCTATAAAACATGCAATTAGGACAGCCAATCTATGAAAAATGGTGATTTCAAGACTGACCACCCCTGTTTGGGCGGCGATTTTATGAATTGCTACCCAAACAGGGTGGTGGTCCTAGCACTAAAGGTAAAAACATGCACAAAATGAAAGAGGCAGAAAGATGGAAAAAGTGCAAGGGAAGGATAAGTAAAGACTGTATAAGGCATAAATAATATACACTGCGAATGGGTTTTTGGAGCTCGAACACCTTCTTGAAAGGATTTTGAATCATCATTGGGGACTTTTGTAACTGTTTTCCTAACAATGTATCACCTACAATTTTGGGTGCTTACAGGATATCCTATGACTAGGGATAGTTATAGTCACGATGTTGCTCATATCCTCATTGGTTGTATTAGTCATTTCATGGTGGGGTAGCGTTATTATTTTGAAGAAGGACATCACCTTGTCCTTGCAACATATTGAAAGATTGGTTCATTTGTTGGAATTTTTTCTCACTCCGAGCATATCAATGCTAAATAATCCTCATCGAGATGAGGGAGTTGATCAGATTTCATGGTAATGGGATCATCGAAAAGAATACCTGAGGAGATGAACTCTCTTCTATCTAGTGAATGATCATGTTATTTGAACTTGACGTGTTTGAGGGGATAACTCGTCTGAGTGACCTGATCCACTTTCTTTAATGCATACCCAAGAAGAACCAACATGAGGTTACCTAAAGTAAAGGGTCACTTTTGAGTGGATGAGCATTTGTTTATCCCATGTTGAAAGTGAAGGTTATTATTGTGGTACGCTTTATTAGTAATGGTACATGTCGAAACTTGGGATGGGCCGATCATACTCGTCATATCTCGACATATTTGGGGGGTATAAGAATACCCTCAAAATAAAAGGATGAACGAAGAAAGTGGAAACGTTTAGAGATTATCTCTTCATGTTGGGTTCACCAATTTTGTATGATATAAAATCAACATGTGACCTTCTTCACACTCGACCTCCCAAGGTCGTGCCGAGACAGCTTATGTGGAATTGAAATGGAAGTGAAAGTGATGGCGGTGATCAAGATAATTGGGAAACCTTATGTCTTCTGACACATAATATTGGAATCTATGAATCTAAGGCAAATAATTCTCTCCTAACCTGAAGGGGCATGATGGTATGGTTTGATATGATGGCTACTTGGAGACTCCAATCGATGTCTAGTTCTGCTAAGATTCTATTGATTGGTTACAGAATACGTGGAAGGTAACCTATAGGTACCCTCGTATGGGTTTCCATACAAGGTCATATAAATGGAGACAAGAGGTGTAGTGGAGCTGTAGTGACTATGGGTGATTTTCTAGTCTTGTCCCTGAAAGTCTTAGCTTGATCAGATGCTATATTCAAAAATGAAAGTTGTGTAATGATATCAGGTAGAAGCGGTGAAGATATGAATACCAATGTGTGTAAACTAGTGTCAATATCTAGCTGACTAGCAGGCCCATTGGGTTGCAGGACCTATGGATCACAACCAAAGACTCATGGGGGTTGTGGCCCCTAGATGGTCATGCATGTAATCAAAGTTCCTATTTCCAAGAGCATTCCAAAGGTCGTAGGATTTATTAGCAGTATATGTTCAATGTATCTAACTGTCTTATTTTCTCAACATATGTTGCAGGTGTGTGTAAGACTATTAAACACAAACTTGTGTCGATCAGTCATTAGCTCTGACCCATTGGTTTGTGGGACCAGGGGATCACAATTGTAAGTCTTTTCCTATTGTGGACCATTGATGGTCATGCAAGATGAATTGATTTTTGTTTTCAATAAATAAATATTGTATCAAAGGAAAGCTAACCTATAGTTTATTGGTAATTTCTCAATATATCATAACAAAGCAGTAAAACAAGCTAATCAATGGAAAATAAATGTTTTTGTTCTTTTCTAAATTTTCATACAATGCATCTAATCTAATAAACAGGTTAAATACAAATAATTAGCCGGATGTAGCTAACTATTTGTGCATATGTATGAATCTAAATCTAAAATCTTATTCTAATTCAATCAAAATGATTCCAATCATCTACCTCAGAAGTGAAGAACAAATCATATCCCTAATAGAGCTATTGTTCCCCACTACTTCCCTGGTAATGTTGAAGAGACAACCTCCTACTGATTTGATCTTACTTGAAATTATCTAGCTAATTGAAATGAATTTTTTCTCTACTCTATTTAGGGTTTATGAAATTGATATTAACAACTCATAATTGACAATTTGATAAACAAATAAAACAAATACACAACTCCAACCTGGAAGAGAAAGAACCTTAGAAAATCTAGTAATATTAGTATCTATCCCCTCAATTATTTCCTTTCATTCTCTGAGTGTTCATGTGAGTCCAAATGATTGGGAATGCAAAGAACAAAAAAAAGAGGATGGCGCTTGAGCAATGACAACTTGGAAGCAATCCGGATGCAATGCAAGTAAAAGAGAGATAGCACAAGAGATCTTGAGCTTAGCTATGTAATTTCTAGCTAGATTATGGCAGCATAACAATACAAGATACACAAAATTCTTAGGCCCTTTTGCTTGAATAAAAGCATGGAATATATAGGAATGGAGGCTAGGAGGTTACTTCGTGCACAAGGAAAGAAGAAGCAGTTCCAACTAATTAAATATCTATTTAAAATAGGAGGAGTAAGGAGAACCAAACAAACAAAGCTATTTTTAGCCAATTTGGCTCACAGATGCATGCAAAAAGAAAACTTAAGTGAATCGTCACATGTTTAAAACATGCATGAAGAATTCTGGAAAAAGTGGGCACAACCTCCACCCTATGCAAGGTGCAATGGTTTTAGGACTACCACCCAGGCAGGGAAACGATTTGTGAACCGCCACCTAAGCAAGGTGGCGTTCCTAGCACTGAAGGCTAAAACAAGCACAAAAATAAGTGGGGAGATGGAAAAATGCATGGAAAAGTTAAGTAAGGATATCTAGGATACAAATATATACTGGAATGAGTTTTTGGAGCTCGAACACTTCTTGAAAGGATTTTGAATCATCACTTGGGAATTCTTGTAACCATTTTCCCAACAATGTAGTATGTGTAATTTTGGGTGCGTACAGTTACTAACCTTAATTTATTTTTGTTGCAATGATTCTGTCTTGCAGAGAATACCCCTTCATTGGATAATCTTACTCTGACAAGACTACATCTATGATGGCATGGTTGAACATAACATATTATCTTGAAATAACTCGAATCAGGATGGACATCATTGTTGTCGCTTATTGGTTAGGGTACTGTTATCCAAAATTCACCCCCCCAGGGTAAATTTGATAACATGCATCAGGATGTTCCTTGAAATTCCAAGAAAAATGACTGATTCAGAGATAAATCAGGTTTCTAGGGTCCCTTCAGGAATCTTTCTAAACTCCCCAGGCTGAAGAAGGAGGGAGCAAGCTTTGAGAAAGTGCGGAGAAGGTTGCAGAAAGCAAGTAGTTTGGGCCAGTAAAAATTGTGAAAATCGGCTAAGTCCTGGTCCAGCACAAGGTGGGATGAGTGGGACAAAGGTACGCGAACCACCCGAACCGCCCGAAATGAGTCCAGGCGGCCCACAAAGCAAATGGGACAAGTGGGACAGAAGTACGCGGCGGGCGCGAAAAGCCGATCCAGCCGAGCAGAAAAATTGCTAACTGGCTGAAGAGGGTAGCATTCGGGACGAGTGGAACAAATGGACGTGAAATGCCCGAACCGGCTCGGATCGCGTGAAAATAGTACAAGGAGCCCAAAAGCAATTGGGACGCGCGGGCTCAGAAATGCCCGAACCGGCCGAAAAGAGTCAAGTCAGTCCGAAGCAAAGTGGGACAAGCGGGCCAAAAATGCCCGAACTGCCCGAACCAGCCGAAATGAGCACAAAGGGCCCGAAATCAAATGAGACATCTGGGACAAATGGAGGTGAAGTACGCGTAGGAGCCGAATCAGCCGAGGACCAATCAGAAGCTGCCACGTGTCCTCACAAGAGAAAAGTCAAAAAGTCAATGGGCGAGTTTTCGAGCACCGATCCGAACCAATGGGATAGTGCCACGTGTCCCAGCTAGGGCCCACAAGTCATAAATTCAAAAGACAGCCCGCCGAAAAGTAGAAGAGAGAGAATTATTCAGCGAATCAGAGCATGCCACGTGGCATCCAAGTGGCAGTGCGCGGGAAAATATTTCAAAATCCGTTTTCGCCTGTTTCGTGCCCTAAATCTTCAGATCGACATACTTTCGATCCAGAGCTCGGATTTGCACGATTTTATATCAACGGAAAGCTTGATTCAAATTCACCTCTACACGTTTCCAAGGTCAAATCTTGCATTTTGGTTAAGTTTGGAGGATGAAAATTGAGAAACACCTCTAGCGCGAATTAACAAGCAGAGGTGAATGCTTCAACATTTGATTTTCCACTTTTGCAGCTTCTTCTCACCCGCACGCTTCTGCCATGATGGATGAATTAAATGCATTGTAGAGGTGGTTGGGGCAGATTTCAAATTCCTCTCTCTTTGCTCTCCCATTCTTTCTATAAATTTTAAGGAGGGGTATTCTTTCTAATCTAGGACATTTTGCATTTGCACCCTCCCTTCTCTCCTGTTCATAAGAAGATTTGTGGAGTTTTCGGAACCTCCCATATAGACTGTAGCACCGTTGTTTTGTGCCTATCTTGGCCATTGCAATGTATTGAATCTATCCTTGAGCAATATATATATGTGTCTGTGGTTACTTCTAAATGCCTTGCATATCCTTATTGACTGTGTCATGAAAATGATCTGTGTCATTGCATTTCTGCTATCTGTGCTATGATGTTGTCTTACATTCTATATGTATTCTGTGTTAAATGTTCGGCAAATTTTATATGTTCTTCATTCCTCTGGTGCATCACCTCCCTTAGATTAGTCTTTATTTCTATGCATCCTTCTTTCCTTGTCTCCTTGGCAAATTAGATTAGATTTTGAGGAAAACCCTCTGCATATTTCGTATGCACCTGAACAGAGGAATAGGAACCAGCCTTTCTCTGGAGATTCCTTTCTCACTCTTCAAGTCCCACACTTGGAGAAAGGATTCAATGTTGATGCAATCACACTGGATATTAGTAATCAACCTAGAAACCTGATCTAGTACCCAGGGGTGCTGTGATTTTGCAGCTCAAATAGTTTCTAGCACGCATATGGTGGGACTAGTATTTAAAGCTTAAATTTCTATTATGCAGCTAAGCTCATGTTTGTGCCTTAGTGATTTCCAGCCTCTAGAGGCTTGTTTTAACACATATAGTGACTCCCAACACTCAGATCTACTATTTTTATCAGTCTGCATGCCTTTCATGAGAATGATACATATGAGCAAAAGGTGTAGCACCTAAAGAATCATTTTAGTATCTCCAGCTATCTCCAAGAAGAAGGCAAAGAGGAAGAAGGATTCAAAGGTCTCCATCTCCACCAAACAGAACTCTCTCAACTCCTCCACCTGAGCGGCCTTTCTTTCAATATACAAGGATTTTAAGACCAATCAGAATGGCGCAACCAGTGAACCCCTATGTCAACTTCACAGGCAGCAGCCCACTTGCTCTCAATGCACAAAATCCAATCCCAGTAGCAGCACTGAAGAACATCCCATACTTTACTGGAGAAAATCAAACCACTCCTGGCGATCATGTTAAGGACATTGCTAACATTTGTGCAATCCATGAGATCGACGAGATGCAAGTAGCTGTCAAATTGCTGGCGTCTTCATTCAAGGGGAAAGCATTGCAATGGTTTAGGAGCCTTGGAGCTGGCTCTATCACAAACTGGAATCAGCTGTGTATTGCACTTCATAATCAATTCAGAGAGAAGGGAGACAACTTGTCTCTTTTGGAGCAGCTGACAACCATCAAGAGAGCTTCCAATGAGCAGCTAACTGATTTCAACTTCAGATTTCAAAGATCTTGGGATAGAATTCCAGTAGCAGTCAGACCAACAGCAGAAGGTGCTTTTCTATACTACCTTAAAGCTTTAAATTCTGATATTTCTATATTGATTCAATCCATGGGAGGCACAACTATCCCTGCTGCTTATAATATTGCCATTAGAGCTGAAAATTGTCTGATTCAAGCTGGCAAGCTATCTCCTAGGCCTCTAATGCCATTATATCCAAGCTTAGAGAGCCCAAGTACTAGTCAGGTACCTGTCTTAGCTCCTTCTCCCATTCCTAGAAATCAGAGTTCAAATGAAGCTTCCACTTCATCTCCAAGTGCCCCAAATGAGCTTCAAGAAGTCATGAAGCAACTGCAAAATTTAGGTAATGAGCTGGTCACACTCAAGAGGCAGTAAGCTCAAGGTTTTAGACCTTCGTATCAGCCTCAAGCTCAATCGAATAGGCAGCCATATCAGCCTCAAAGACCACCTAATCTAGCCACAAATATGAATCAAACAAGGCCTCCTGCCAATAGACCATTCCAGCCCTATAATCCAAATGCCATATCTGCCTCTAAGGCATTAGTACCAGCATAAAACAACATTGCCCATGAGTATGATTGGTGTTTTCCATGTAATGAACCCCATAATCAATCCATGTGCTATAATGGTACTCTAACCCAAGCTTTAATGGTAACAAGTGCTGGTGTGGAGGTGAGAGTAGTCAAGAAAACAGCCAACAACAAGAAACATTCCAACAGCAATCAGCCCCAAATGATACCACGTTGGTAAATTGGCAAGCAGAGGATTTCTGTGGCATGAATCAGATAGTTTCTCAGGGTGTTGACTGCCAACAAAAGGTCAAAAAGGAGAAATTTGGGTGAAGAACGGCCATTAGTCCCAGCCAATCCTCAACCTCCCACAGCTCCACAAATGATTGGCAAGCAAAACCCAGTTTCAAATGCACAAGGGCAGACAAAAACAACCCCTAGGCCAAATCAAATGCCAGCTGTTGCTGCCCATATTCAAGGGGCAAATGTGCAAACCAAGGGACAGCAGAGGGATCCTTCATCACCATTCAGTATCATTGATCAGATGAAGAAGACAAATGTCAATATATCTATGTGGGAATCCCTATCCATCCCAGGCCAAAGAAATCTGCTGCAAGCTGCCATAAAGGATTGGCCAACTTCAAATCAGCAGGTTCAAAGGCAAGACAAAGTGCTTACAAATGCTGCCCAGCCTGAAGGAAATCATGGAACACAACAAGGTAGAATGCTGAAGCCCCCCCCCTTTCTATGTTTCGTTAATTATTGGAAATCAGCTAGTGCATAACTGCATGATAGACTCTGGGGCAAGTAGCTCAGTAATGCCTAAACAGATAGCTGATCAGCTAGGGCTCCAGTATGAAATAACATCTAAGGGAGTAGTGCAGCTGGATGGGACAGCAATAGCAACAGTTGGAGTGATTAAAAATTTGAGTCTTACCTTGCATGCATGTCCAAATGTTGTTGTCTTACAAGATATATCAGTCATAGACCTTCCACCACTCTTTGCCCTCTGTTTGTCAAGGGACTTTACTGCCAAGATTGGGGGATATTTGTCCGCTGATTGGTCACACATGCTGTTCAGAATGAGGTATGGAACTAAAGCTACAATTAGGTCGGAACCTATTGCAGATTTCCACATTGAGCCCCATACTCCAAGTCATATTAATACCAATTGCTCAGCATTTGATCAAGAAGATCACCTTGGCACTGATGAAGCTGACACTAAGGTTGGAAGTATCCCAGATTTGACTCTTGATGAATGGGCAAGCAAGGTGCATGCTTTTGATCCTTATCAAGAAGTAGAAGAATCTGAGCTAGGGGTCTATTGTATACACGAAGAAAGTCAACCTATTCCTAACATCACCAAGCCAAGCCACAAGGATGACAATGAGGTATGGCAACTGTTTTTTGATGGATCAAGGAGTAGACAAGGCGCAGGAGGTGGAGCCATGCTTATTTCACCTCAAGGAGTAAAGTATTATTCAGCTTTTAGATTTCAATTTGCATGCTCCAATAACACTGCTGAATATGAAGCCTTGGTGCAAGGGATGCATTGGGCAATAAAGAGAAAAATAAATAACTTGCAAGTGTTTGGGGATAGTGAGCTGATTGTAAATCAGGTCAAGGGACAGCATGCTGCCAAAAATGATCTACTCAGATGCTACAAAAACAGGGTGTGGGACCTCATGGAAGATTTTGAGGCTTTCAGCATCAAGGCCATTCCCAGAAAAGAGAATCAAGCTGCTGACAGGCTTGCAGCAGTGGGGGCAACCTTTGACATTGTAGAAAACATTCAAGTAGACAAGGTACAGCCAAACATCCACGTGATTGTGAGGCCTTCAGTGCCGGATAACGATGTCAATTGGCAAGTATTTGAGAATGACCAGCAAATCATCCACTTCTTGCAAGAAGAAGCTGAGTTCTCAGCTAAAAATCAAGAGAAGTTGAAACAGCAATATGGTGACCAGGTGATACAGCTGAGAACTGACAAGCTGCCCAAGGGACTTGTCACCTTGGAGTCCATTTTTAACCCCAATGATCAGTTTAGAAAGGAGAAAGCAAATATTCAGGTCAAGAGGGAAGATTCGGTATCCATCTTGGTAAAAGAGAACAAGCCATTGCAAATTGGAAAAATGACAACTGAGCAAGAGAGATATGAGTTCATACAGCTTTGTCAAGAATTCCCTGACGTGTTTGCTTGGAGCTATGAAGACTTGAAGGGCTTCAATCCCAACTTAGCTCAGCATACCATCGAGTTGGATCCAAATACTAAGCCTGTCAGGCAGAAACAGAGACCAGTCAATCCACACATGGAGCCTCTCATGAGGAAAGAATTGGACAAGCTGATTGAGTCAGCAATTATATTCCCAATCAAGCATTCTAGTTGGGTTGCCAACTTAGTTCCAGTCAGAAAGAAAAGTGGAGAGATCAGGCTATGTGTTGACTTCAGAGATTTGAATAGAGCCTCTCTCAAGGACCATTATCCACTCCCTTCCATGGAGCAAATATTACAGGTTGTAGCTGGGTCAGAAAGGTTTTCGCTGCTTGATGGATACTCAGGCTTCAATCAAATTATGGTGAAGGAGGAAGACCAGTTCAAGACAGCCTTCACAACCAAATGGGGCACATATGCTTATAAGAAGATGCCATTTGGATTGTCGAACACCAGAGCAACATTCCAGCGAGCTATGGATATGGCATTCAAAGGCTTGATTAACAAGGTAGTGCTGGTATACCTAGATGATATCACTGTCTTCTCAAAGAATGTTGCAGACCATCTCTTTCACCTTAGGCAAGTATTTCAGAGGTGTAGAAAGTTTGGAGTGTCTCTAAATCCTAAGAAGTGCATCTTTCTTGCACATGAAGGAAAAACTTCTTGGCCATATTGTCTCCAAGGAAGGATTAGCAATTGATCCAGAAAGGGCTGAAGCCATAAGAGCTCTGCCATTGCCAAGTCACAAAAAGGCTCTTCAAATTTTCCCTGGGAAGGATAAACTTTGTTCGGCGGGGGTTGTCCCAAATTTTGCAGCCCTTGTCAAGCCCATCACCAAAATGTTAAGAAAAAACATGGCTTTCAAATGGACGGTAGAAGGCAAGGAGAGTTTTGAAGCAATCAAAGAAGCCGTCTCCCAGGCACCCCACTCTCATCAACCCGGACTTTTCCAAGGATTTCATCCTCTATGCATTTGGGGGTGATGACACTATTTATGCCATTTTGGTACAACAGAATAAAGATAATGATGAACAGCCAATTGCCTTCTTTAGCCAAAGCCTAAATGACTGTGAATTGAGGTACTCTTTTATTGAAAAACATGTGCTTGCAGTAGTCAGGAGCTTGAAGAAGTTCAAGAATTTAATATCAAACAACAAGGTCCAGTTGCTGGTCTCACATGTTGGGGTTAAGGACTTCCTCCTCAACAAGGATTTGAACAATAAAAGGGCAGGATGGATCACCCGTGTCATGGAGTATGACATTGAGATCAAGATCACCAAGCTGGTAAGAGGCAAGGGTTTGTGTGAGCAGCTCGCTTCCAAACAACTAAACAACCCAGAAGATAAAGAAGACGCTGTCCTGTTTTTGCAAAATGATCAAAAACATGAAAATGATGATGAGTCCATTCCCTGTTGGACTCAAAATATGATACATTTCCTATAGACGGGCATGTGCCCTCTAGAAGTGAGCAAAGCAAGAAGAAGACACTTCAGGTTGCAGGCTATTCCATATACCATCATTGATGGAGTTTTGTTCAAGAAGGATGTCAACGGAGTGCTTCTGAGATGCATTAACACAGGTCAGATTCAAAGGGTATTAAATGAGTTTCATGATGGACCAGCTGGTGGCCATTTTGCACCAAGAGTGACAGCTCTGAAAATCATGAAGGTTGGTTATTATTGGCCCTGAAATCTTTAGTGATTGCTATGCATGGATCAAGAAATGTAAGAATTGTGCATTCTTCAACAGGAAAAGAGAGACTTGCAAGCCCTCCCATTGCATCCAATCTCAGTTGACCAGACCATTCATGCAATGGGGTTTGGACTTCATTGGAATCATCAATCCCAATTCGAGCCAAGGGCACAAATGGATTTTGACAGCCACAGACTACTTCACCAGATGGACAGAAGCAGTGGCACTCAAAGAGGCGAATGACTCTAGCATCTTGGACTTTTACGAGGGGATAACTACCAGATTTGGTGTGCCTGCTACAATAGTCTCTGATAATGCATTGGCATTCATTGGATCTAAAATTACTGAGTGGGCTGTCAAGAATGGGATCTACCTCAGCACTTCATCAAACTATTACCCCTCAAGGTAATGGCCAGGCCGAGTCTACAGACAAAAACTTGCTGAGGATCATTAGGAGGACTCTTGATGAGAATCAGAAGGCTTGGCATACCAAACTGAAGTCAGCCTTATGGGCTGATAGGTTAACTCCCAAAAGGTCCACAGGTAACTCTCCATTTAGGCTTGTGTACGGAAGAGAGGCAATCTTGCCCCTGTCACTTGAGTTGCCAACGTTGGAACTCATGAAACAACTGGAATTGCTAGAGTTTGGACCCATGAAGTGAGATATGCAGAATTGATGGAGCTGCAAGAAATCAGACATCAGGCATTCCAAGCAATGGAAAAGGATCAGGCTTTGATCAAGAAGACCTTTGATAGGAAGGCCAAAGATAGATCTTTTCAAGTAGGAGATCTAGTATTGAAATGGGATGTGGACAGAGCAAAACCAGGAAGGCATTCAAAATTTGATGCCATTTGGAGTGGCCCATACATGGTCACAAAGTGCAAGAACAACAATGCTTTCCAATTGGCCTCATTGGATGGTGAAGAACTGCAGATTCCAGTAAATGGAATCTATCTCAAGCGTTGCTTCTAGAGGGAGTTTCACTACATCTGTAAATACTAGATTAGATTTTCTTCCCTCCAAGTGCTTGTGCACATTGTTTTGCTGTAATTAGTTTTGTTTTCCCTAAGTGCCTTGGCACAGCTTACTATCTATGGAGATGATGCATGTCTTTGCTAAATCAGGTCACATTCCATCTTTCCCTTTGCACATTCTAAGTCAGTTTGGATTCTAACAAAATATTTGATGACTCCATGCCCAATGGATGGCTTCAGGCAACTGGCCTTTTCATCTAGCAGGTAGAATGATCCCGCTGAGTCACCAAATTGTTATCCAAAATTCACCCCCCCAGGGTAAATTTGATAACATGCATCAGGATGTCCAAATTCCAAGAAAAATGACTGATTCAGAGCAAAATCAGGTTTCTAGGGTCCCTTCAGGAATCTTTCTAAACTCCCCCAGGCCGAAGAAGGAGGGGAGCAAGCTTTGAGAAAGTGCGGAGAAGGTTGCAGAAAGCAAGTAGTTTGGGCCAGTAAAAATTGTGAAAATCGGCTAAGTCCTGGTCCAGCACAAGGTGGGATGAGTGGGAAAAAGGTACGCGAACCGCCCGAACCGGCCAAAATGAGTCCAGGCGGCCCACAAAGCAAATGGGACAAGTGGGACAGAAGTACGCGGCGGGCGCGAAAAGCCGATCCAGCCGAGGAGAAAAATTGGCTAACTGCTGAAGAGGGTAGCATTCGGGACGAGTGGAACAAATGGACGCGAAATGCCCGAACCAGCCGGATCATGCGAAAACAGTACAAGGAGCCCAAAAGCAATTGGGACGCGCGGGCCAGAAATGCCCGAACCGGCCGAAAAGAGTCAAGTCAGTCCGAAGCAAAGTGGGACAAGCGGGCCAAAAATGCCCGAACTGCCTGAACCGGCCGAAATGAGCACAAAGGGCCCAAAATCAAATGGGACATCCGGGACAAATGGAGGTGAAGTACGCGTAGGAGCCGAATCAGCTGAGGACCAATCAGAAGCTGCCACGTGTCCTCACAAGAGAAAAGTCAAAAAGTCAATGGGCGAGTTTTCGAGCACCGATCCGAACCAATGGGATAGTGCCACGTGTCCCAGCTAGGGCCCACAAGGAAAATTCAAAAGACATCCCGCCAAAAAGTAGAAGAGAGAGAATTATTCAGTGAATCAGAGCATGCCACGTGGCATCCAAGTGGCAGTGCGCGGGAAAATATTTCAAAATCCGTTTTCACCTGTTTCGTGCCCTAAATCTTCAGATCAACATATCTTTCGATCCAGAGCTCGGATTTGCACGTTCTTGATATCAACGGAAAGCTTATGAGATTCTCTACACGTTTCCAAGGTCAATCTTGCATTTTGGTTCAGTTTGGAGGATGAAAATTGAGAAACGCCTCTGGCGCGAAATAACAAGCAGAGGTAATGCTTCAACAACCACTTTAATGCAACAAACAACCCGCCGCTTCTGTTAGACAAACCGCCGCTTTGCCAGAACCCGCCGCTTCTGCCATGATGGATGAATTAAATGCAACCTAGAGGTGGTTGGGGCAGATTTCGAATTCCTCTCTCTTTGCTCTCCCATTCTTTCTATAAATTGTAAGGAGGGGTTTCTTCTAAAAGAGGACATTTTCCGCTTTGCACCCTCCCTTCTCTCCTGTTCATAAGAAGATTTGTGGAGTTTTCAAACCTCCCATATAGACTGTAACACCATTTTTTTTTGCCTTTTGGCCATTGCAATGTATTGAATCTATCCTTGAGCAATATATATATGTGTCTGTGGTTACTTCTAAACCCTCTTACATATTTATTACTGTCATTCTTGATCTTTCATTGCATTTTTGCTATCTGTGCATGATGTTGTGTTACATCTATATGATCTGTGTTAAATTTGGCAAAGCATATGTTCTTCATTCCTTGGTGCATCACCTCTATTAGCTTAGATTTATTTTATGCATCTTCTTTCCTTGTCTCCTTGGCAAATTAGATTAGATTTTGAGGAAAACCCTCTGCATATTTCGTATGCACCTGAATAGAGGAATAGCAACCAACCTTTCTCTGGAGATTCCTTTCTCACTCTTCAAGTCCCACACTTGGAGAAAGGATTCAATGTTGATGCAATCACACTGGATATTAGTAATCAACCTAGAAACCTGATCAATACCCAGGGGTGCTGTGATTTTGCACTAACAGGTACTAATGCAGGGATGTAAGATATGACGAGACCTCTCCAAGTTCCATTGAGGCTGAAATATCACTTGTCAAAGTTACAACCTTTTTGTAACTCGGGGCTCTAAAGGGACTACACCTAGACGAAGTAGCCCAAAGCCAATAGTACTATCCATCATCGAAATGAATCCTCCACAAGTGTTTAACTAGTCAAATTGATGTTTTGACACAGTTGGTTTGGTTCAATGAGATTCTATTTGAAAAATAATGCATTGGACAACCTTACACTGACTCAAACTACACTATTTGGCATAATTGCAAACAACAACACAATGAGACAACTGAATAAAGATGGAAAAATTGATAAATGGTTTTGCAGAGGATATTGATGCGAAGGTGTAGGATCTGATGAGACCTCTCCAGGTTCCATGGAAACTGAGATATCACTCGTTTAAGTTATAACCTTTTTGGGTCTCAGGACTCTAAAGTGACTACGCACAAATGAAGCAACCTGAAGGAAATGACAACATACGACACTGAAACATAGCCTCCACAACTATTTAACTGGCCACCCTAACATGTTGGTATATTCATTTTTGTGCCATGAGATTTGATTTGTAATATAATGCATTAGAAACCCTTACACTAACTCAAACTGCACTATTTAGCATGGCTACAAACAATGGCACAATGAGAGAAACAAATCGAGATGGAAAAAATGAAACATAATTTTGTAGAGGGTACTAATTTGGAGGTTTAGGATCTAATGACACCTCTTCATGTTCCATGGGGACTGAGATATAACTCCTCGAAGTAATAGCATTTTTTGGTCTAAGGGGTCTTAAGGGACTACGCCTGGATGAAGTAGCGTGAAGGAAAAAAAACCCATCTGATACCAAAAATAAGCCTCCAAAATAATTTACCTGGCCACCTTGACATGTTGGCGTAGTTGATTTAGTGCCAAAATCCTCCATTTGTAAAATAATTCATTGGAGAACCTTACATTGACTCAAACTACACTATTTCATGTGGTTGCAAACACTAACACAATAAGAGAACCAAATTGAGATGGAATAAAACATGATAGGATTTCCTAGAGGGCCTCAATGTGGAGGTGTAGGATCTTCTGAGAACTCACCAAGTTCCACAAAGACCGAGATATCACTTGTCAAATTTATAGTCTTTTTTGGTCTTAGGGATCTTAAAGGACTACGCCTAAACGAAGTAGACTGGAAGTAACGACACTATATGACACTGAAATAATACCTCCACTAGTGTTTACTAGGAAATCCTGACACATGTGCACATTCCATTTTGTGCAAAAATATTCCTTTTACAAAATATATCATTGAAAATCCTTACAGTGACTCAAAGTATAGTATTTTTAACTGTTGCAAACAATATTATAACGAGAGAACCAAATGGAGATGGAGAAAACCGAGACAGGATTTTGTAGAGGGTACCAAGAGTGAGGTGTAGGATAAGACAAGACCTTTCTAGATGTCATGGAGGTGTATTTTGGTGGTAATGGCCCTCCTATTTCACTCCCTCAACTTTTAACTTTATCTATCGATCGCACTCAACTTCGTTATTATTCATATATGTCCACAAACATTGCTTTCAATATAAATATAAGATATGTCTTTATAATGAAAAATCCAGAACATGATATGTTAACAAAAGTAAAAAATACAATGACCGTGCAATATTACACACAAAGGATTTTGAACTAGTATCAATGTTGGATGAGGGTTGAATCTCGAGGATCATATTTATATTCGATGTATCACCGCCAAAGAGGGCAGCTTCGGTGTCAAATCGGTTATTTAGTATGATGTGGAAGATGAGAAAATAAAATGAAAGGTTGGGAATTATATTTAATGGGTAATTAGTACAAAGTATCAACAAGACTAATATGGCTTAACACTTCTTATCAATGTAATCATTGTACCTTGAAAATTTAAACTTTAGCACTACAAATTAGTAACAAGAACTCATAACTTCCATAATACTCAAGTAGGAGGGAATGATAATATTAAGACCATATTTCTTAGTCTCGTTCCTACAACCATCATTGAGTCACCAAAATGGGAATGGTTAAGAACACACAGGAGTTATCAATTGCCTAGTAAATATTTCTTGTTTAGTTTTGAATGGGAGACAGCTGGCCTACAACTTAGTGACCTTCCATTCATTGATAATTCTTTGTATGATAAACCCATGGATGTTTGGGGTAGTCATCAAGGCTAGTGAAGGGTATGATGTGATTTATAAAAAACTTGAAATGCATATATATTTAGAGGTCATAGCACAAATTTAAAAATATCTTTATTGTTATAAATGGAAGCCAAGTAACAATGTCTCCATGTATCAAAGGATCGAAGACTAGTGGGATCTGTGCAAGGATTGGACATTCAAGAATCATCAAGTGTCTGAATCATAATGTCATTATATATGGTGAAACATTCTCAAACATTAGAGTAATGCATGTTGGAAAATAAAATTGAACCTTAGAAATCATCGAATATGGAAGTTTCAGAAAAGGAATCCACACTTGAAGAATTATTCCCATTTAGATTGTTGGTAACGCCAATGGCAGTAACAATACCTATGGAATTCATTTGGTGGAAGGTGAGGTTGTGCCCTTATTGTTTTTTTCTCATGGTTTCATAGGTAGCCTTTCTAGTATTATTGGAGAGAACTCCCCATGCTTGTGTGATAAGTTTAAAAGATCCCTCGACTCCTGGGAACTTGTTTTTATCAGGATATAATAGGAAGGCTAGTTTTAGCAAGAATAAATAGAAAAAAGAAAACAAATTTGAATGGAATTACTTACAAAATGCATTCCTTCACTTTGTGATTCTCTTTATAAATGCAATTTGGATTTCCAAGTTGTCGATATTTGCCAAATTTGGGGCGAATTGACATTTTGGACCTCTAAAAGCATGAAGAAAATGGCAAGTTCTTTTCCCCCAACCTTTCTTGAAGCGAATTTAAACAAAATGAAATTTGGAATTTTAAGCTGGCACATGGTAGACATTGATTGTCCTGCCACTGATTTACTTATTAATGATTAATTACTATTAGTTAGATTTATTTTCCATTATTATGATAAACATGTTTTTGAGATTGCCAAATCACCGTAAGGTTTATTCACAAGAATACGATTATTATTGTGGTATGGTGGAGGAAACTCCTTAAAGCCTCCCATAATTATGAATACCTCTCTTATGGAACCTCATACAATTGGATACATGCTACTTTTTGGGTAACCTTAGATCCTTCAGTCCATGCTTGTTTTGTAAAAAACATTGTCTTAAGGGGAATAGTTGATATTTTTGGTAATATGTTCAGAACAGTGGTGTTTGGAGCCTTTTTAATGAAGTTAGTGATGGACCTAATGATTTTATGAGGTGTTTTAACTAGGAAGAAGACTAAGAAGCATTGAAGAATGCAACAGGTGCATGATAAGATAAAAACCAGTACAAAGAAACCATGAGCAATAAGAAGCACAAGTAAGGTAAATACACATATAACTATTGATAAATTGAATGAATAATTACTGAGATTCGATAACTCTTTATATACATACATTATATAAATATTTATTTCCAAAGTTTTATACATATTATACATTGAAAACACTTGTATACAACACCAATAGATGAAAAAATAATCCATAATGGCTTATATTGTCAAGTGCACATCATATTAGTTTCATACAAATATAATCTTAGAAATGTAAGATCTCATACAAAAATATCAAGTTCCAAATTGTATTAAGGTGGACAGTAAATATAAAAATGCATGAATAGGTCATATCATATCAAGTGAATTTCATTTAGGCATACATACAATGTCATACAACATCTATATATATATATATATATATCATAATCATCAAAATATATCCCTCTCTCGACATTTGTTGAAGAAGGCCCTCCCTTAGATGTAGATGGAGATCTTTGAGATGACTTTGGATCCTCCAAGTGGTCCATACTATGAGTGCTCTTCTACTCTAAAATCACCTCTAGTTGAACCTGTAAATGTAAACAATTTTTTTGTCAAAACTTAATATATAAGTTTTCAACATGTATACGACCATGCTAATGAAACTTTTTACATTTACATGCATTTACCATAATCTCTCAGTCACACTAAATCTACATCTCACGCTCAGATGATTCATTAGGATCTCTTGGATCATGAACGGGGGTATCAAAATGATGATCTCTAGGAGTCTGTGTCCTAAAAGTAAAAAGGGAGGGGTTTGAACCTTATATACACATAATATCACAAAATAAAACATCAATATTAGCCAAAATAGAACTATGTTAACAATAATTGTTTTGAATATAGATCAACACATTTATGCTAACTAAGTACATGTATTTGTAATTGCATTACCTCGGTTAGTTACTGCGTAGATGAAATCAAAACAACAATACCTTTCTCTACTTGTCGTAGATATGGTGGTGTGTCTAGTGAGGTCATAAAATTTATCAAACATATATCACATCAAGTTATTTGAACATATATAATATATATATATATAAGAAAAAACATATATATAGACATATCTTTGAATTCAAAAGTTGAGTCTAGTTTCATATGTGAAAATTTTACATAATTAACATTCTAAATTACCTCTGTGAATGTATGCATAGGAATGCTGTTCACATCCTGTGGTCAGGATGATGACGTCCCTCCCGCGTGTTGTAATATCAATGCATAGATGTACAAATACAATTATTTCAAAAATGTAACATATATAAGTAAATCAAGTACTCATATGTTTTTATAACATACATAATAAAAATTAACAAATACCTGTGAAGGTGTCATAGATGGATGGAATCCAAATGTATCACTCAAAAATATTTTTGATATAGTGACATTATCATGTGTACCACTAGTTGTAACTCCACAAACACCAGAATGCATGAAAGTATCATCCTCCTTGGGCCCGAAGCATATGCTACCGCATGACGAGAAAATATGTGGCCTCGTGCTAGTACTACCTAAATGAATACTCTATGTACCTCCATAAACATATGGATCATAAATGCCCCTCGTATGTTGGAAAAATGTATCAGATAACCCCTAAAGCGTGTGGAGTGTCTAAATCTCTATTGTCTCCTTCACTACTATAGGTACACTCTCAGGGTGAGGGGGATTTTGTGTGGGGACTCTAATCTACTAAATACATGCATGTTTTGCACCAGGTCAATCTTATGCAATGCCTTTTCCTCGGCCATCGAAATCGTGGAAACAAAAATAGTTCAAGATCTCATTGAGGATAAAATCCCAGTAGAGTTTCCTCAAAAATTATAGTGGAATCTCGTTGTTATTGTAATTTGGAAAATTAAACACCATCCACCATCAGTCTCAAAAATTATTTTAATCAAATCACTATTGCACCATTGGATTGAAAACTATTTGTATGACAACAGAACATAAAAATTAGTTCGGGGGTCCGTGAATAAGGCACATATGAGGTCTTTTGTAATTTATTTTTTATTTACATCTGCATATGATAATTTTTTGGTGTTATATTCCCTACAACTCTCTCTATAACATGTCCAATGATCAATTTACTCATTTCAAAATCAACTTGAGTGACTAATACCTCTAATGTGTTTGTAAGAGAGGCATGATGGAGGTTTATAGAATGTGAATCCCTCATTTTTGTGATCAATTCCTCAATTTCAATCTTGTTTTCCACTATATGGGATTCTAAATCCCCCTGACTACTTGGGGGATATTGAGAAACTTTAGGAGGGCTAAGAGGGACCACACGAGTTATAGGGTATGGTTGTGGTTGAGGTGGAACTGTAAAAAAATGTATTCAATTAAAATTCTACTATATAATTACAAAATATTAATGAAATTTAGAGAAAATAATTTTTCCTACCTCTTCTCTATGGTGATATTTTCAATTCCAATCTTCACGATGATTCTCAAACGACCGTGGGAGATAGATGCAATTGAATATAAAATGCAAGTGTAGAGTTTTGCTGTCTAACTCATGTTTGGGGGAAAATTAAATGAATAGGGCTCGGAACCATTTTTTGTTTATATTTTATCATAAAACATACACATTATAGGTTCATGAATCACCAAACAAAAGAAAATATAATGTGATCATGTTATTTAAAAACAAGATTGTGTTTTGCTGATTTTTGGTTTTCTTGTCCGCTTTTTGGCCTTAAATTTCTTAGAAAACCATTATATGAGATATCATTTAGATAGGGAACATATTTTACAAGGAGGGTTGAATACTCTATCAATATGCACACCGAATCTATTTACATCCAATCTATAACAATGTACCATTTCTTCTTCAAATACATTGGTAATTGTTCCCTTTGCAACAAATTTACTTACATATCAGCACAAATGGATTTATTTAGTAGCAACTATCTTTAAATTTAAATTTTTCTTAGTTTTATGTACAAGGTATAGAACATCCAATTGAGTAATCTATTTATTAACCATAAGGGAACTTCTTTTTTCTTGGAAAATCAAATGTATTTCAGGCCAAGAATGTGTATCAATGGATTTCACCCCTAAGTCTTCCATTCTACAATGGTATTGAAGAAACAAATGTGAAACACACATGAACCACCACACATTGGGTTGATTTAAAGGGGCTATGGAGATATCTAAGGTTAGATATCCATAGGGTAGTAATCCCAACACTATGTCAACCTAGGGTTTCCAAGGCCCGCAATCAAGATAAAGGAGAGTAAACTTCTATGATATCGATAGATGAGGGAAAAATATAGATCAATGGGGGATAAGTCAAGCATGAAAAATCTGTACTACTACAATAAAAATGAAATATCAATGAAATATAATCTAAGGAGATGATAATATATGATAAATTTGCTAACTAACACTAATGTTAATACAATGCTAATATAACATAGAGAAATGGGGAAGGGAAATTAACTAATATATGAAAATTGATAAAGAGAGTTAGATAACTTACAAAGAAGAAACACACCAAGAGAGAATCAATATTGGTGGAGAAGGGGAAAATTGTTTCTCTCCTAGACTCATTGTAGATGACCCAATAGTGTAAGATATTGAACCAAAAAGAGTGTCCAAACCAACTCAAGTCAAGTACAAGATGAAATAATGGAAAAGAGAGAAAATTTGAAGTTGGCACAAGAGAGAAGAGTGAATGCATAGTTACTATGATTCTTGATTCCTTTATTTTTAAATGTCAAAGTGTGGCATGTATATATACCTGGCACCATCGCCCATGGGTGATGGCGTTAGCCAAGGGAAATATAACATTGAAACCATTACCCATGGGTGATGGCATTGGCCAAGGGTGCTAAAATGTAAAATATGGTGCAACATGTCATGAATCAAGTAAGAATAAGTGAAAAAGGTTCCAATGATGTAGTCAGATGCAAGCAAGTGTCACAAGTACAAGTGTGTCAGACATAAAGGCACAAGGATAACTAATGCAAGAATAACTAAATCTAGGACCATATAATGATACTCTCTCTATGTACTACATCTAACCTATAATGACCATATGAATAGTCATATCCCGTTCCAGGCAGGCCCATTAACGAAGCCACTCAAGATATAGATGCATCAGTGACCCCTATCTACAGAAATTATATTATTAGTAATATGCGTGAAAAATGAATAGTGAAAAATCAGGTGTATACATATGTCTGAGTGATTGATTACTACATGTTGTAATAGAAAAATATGGGGTGGTCAACGTGAAGAAACATTCTGTAACACCAAAGTCTAAAGTAGATATTGAAAGTAAGAGAAGACTAGTTAAAATAAATTATCCTCATTAATGCATACTTGATAGTGTCACTTATCCTACCATTTACGATGTAAATAAACACTACAAAAACCCTTAAAAGAAAAACTAAAAGGAAAATCTAGATGATCATAAATAAAATAAGAAATAAATCACTTAGGTAGGGGCCCATGGGATGGATTTTCTGTCATAGTGTTGAGATGTCATATGATGATATGGTGACATGCTGTCAAAAATACGCAAAAAGTGAAAGTTGTTGATTGTATATATGTAAAAGGTAAAAATGAATGGTTCAATATTATGATCAAGACGTAAAAAATGACACATTTTTTATAGTTTAGGAGAAAAAATGACAATCATTGGAAGATTTAGGTTTATCTAGTTCAAATTTGAATATAAAATTTTAGTTTTAGATATTAATTTGGGTTTTATTTACTTATTTATATTTTGGATAAAAGAGAAATGAGCTCTAGAATTCTAAATTTGAGTTTTTTTTTATGACATGACAAGAGTACAAGGTGGCGATGGTGGATGGAAAGGTGGTGCATGCGTTGGGGTGCGACCATGGGTAAGTCGTTGCATTTTATGTTGTTGGGTAGATTAGGTGTTATTTGGTCATTTTTCATTTTTGCACTCAATAAGGCGTTATTCTCATCCAAAATTGCATAATAGGATATTTTAGGAAAAAATACAATTGGGTTTGGGAGGGATTTAAGTTTCATTTGGTTGTTTTGTTGTTATGTGAGGTTTTTTACTTTAAAAATTTCTTTGTGCTTATGGCCAGATGCCATCACCCCCCCTTAAGTAAGAGGGTTGATGACAATGGGATGGTGAGGAAATTTTTCCAAAGGTCGATGGAGCTATCCAGAGGGACGATGAAATTGTGATGTTTACATCTATGGGTTGTAATTTTTGATTATTTATTCTAAATTAATATTTTAGAATTTTAAAGGCATGTTTTTATGTCATTTTATGGGTATAGAAAAACTACATTATTCACCTATGGATGAGTGTGGATGTATCTTTCCTAAGTGGTTTTATTTTTGAATTTATCCATACAAAGGTTACCCAGTTATAGGTTCAAGGATTTTGGGCATTATGTAGATGCCCATGATACTGCTAGATTTTGACATGCTCTAGATATTTTTGGTTACATGAGAGACCAGGTCCAACATCTTTCAATGGTGGATGGAACATGAAACCATAGATATGACATTGATGTTGTAGGAATTCATGGGATTTCAGGGTTACCTATTAGAGGGAACTATGTTTCCTACAATTTTACATATTATGGTGTAGAGAGGAGAGCCTTAGCTGTATGGGATATTGGGAGTGAGACATATGACGAGGGTATGTTATGCATCTGATTCAACATAGTACATTCCACAGGAATTCCATTTATCAAGAAAATGGTTATAGGGATTTTCTGGTATGGATTTTGTGTCATAAGCAAGATGGGGCCATTCCCTTATTTTTATAGCCATTTGTAGAGATGTTGTGGTCTAGGGTGTATTTTTCATTTGGGACACCACTTATGGGAAAAATTGGTGCGTGAATTTTACAAGTCCAGACATAGGGGACAGAGGGTCATGGGACCCATCATGTTATTGAAAAATTGGTTATATGATAGGTTTCCCAATGTATAAGATGACAAAGACACCATTGGAAGTAGTGGAAGATTGCCCAAGAGTACTTTAGTGGGCACATGGGCTGGTAGTGAGAGCACTTATAACATTTTGGTAACTTGCACAGGTGGGTCAAGATGATTTCATATGGAATCCTTATGTAGGGTATGTGAATAAATATCTCAATAGGCTTGTATTAAAGTACTTAGAGGCCATTACTTGGGTCTATATGGTTACTTATAGGCCTAGAGGAGGTTACTTGATGTCAATTGGGGTCTATATGGTCATGTAACCGAGGTAGAGGCCTAAACCACAACACATAATGGACATGATATTGGTGCCCCGAGACAGGTGGACACAATATATAGGAGCCATACCTCTTCATGATGAAGAGGAGAAGGAGATATTAAGTGGTCACAGAGATATAAATACCATTTTGGCGAGGCTCATGAAGTAAGGTATGGTTATTATGTGTATTGTAAATGATGTGTCTTTTATTTGGTTTTGCAAAGAAGATAGTGGAGTGACACTCCCTAATAGAGAGTGATAACTATGAGATCCTAGATCCAATGCTAGATGTTCATGATACTATAGTGATGGTGGATCCAACAACACCATCGGTAGGAGAGTCATTAAGTGCTTTTAATCTAGTTAGAGAGGCATTGAGGAGCTTGCGGAGGTATAAATATGCCCATGCACTAGAAGCCATCGATAACATAGACGTGATGCTGTAGAGTTTATTAAAGGTGTAGGAAACCCTAGTCTAGGAGAAGGAATCCTACGTTTCAGATGTGTAGATATTTATGGAGAGGATCGGTACATTAGATGCATAACTAGTGATAGCATAGGGAGATGCCTCTGGAGCTCGATCTAGGGAAAATTTTGTAACTTGTACAGCTAGAACTACTAGTATGGATGTATCGGCCTAAAGCATTCAAATACTTCCCATAGGGGTTGAGGGTTCTTGAGACATATTGTAGATGGGCTAGATCTATGTATTTATTTTGAGCCATTTTATTGATGCATAAAATTTGATCCGAGATGTATAGATAAACAATGATTTTAGTGATATTATATATTGTATGTTTGTTATATGTATGTTTCTTTTCTTATCATTTTTCTACTTTCTATATGTATGTATTTATGTAATGATACCCGTGGTAATTATAAATAATGATAATGTTATTAGATAGTTAAAATGAGAGAGAAGGGGGTTGGAAGGCCAAGCCAACCCACGTGATGTGAAGAAGACAAGTGACAGAACAAGGAAAAGAAATGCAATGGTATGATGTCAGGGTATGATAAGCTAAATAAAACAAAGAAAGGTCATAAGTATAAGTGAGGATGCAAAAAATTACATGGTGATCCAAATAGGAAATACCTAGGCAAATTGAAGTAAAAATAGGTAGAGTCAAGACCAAATAACTCCAATGGTAGGAGGAACTAAGAATTATGTGATGATAAATCCAAGCTGGGATATCAGACCAAGAACTGATGCAACGAGATACAAGGAAGTTTGTGTAAACCCAAGTGGTTTCCAAGAAAACAAGTGAAGGTGAGAGCTCAAGCCAAAAAAGGAAATAAAACGTGTCATTAAGGTATTATAGAGATATCTATCCATGAGGGGGAAAATATCATAAGGTATCGTTGATGATTTCATCAACTAGAAAGTAGATATAGGTCTTGATGGTCTACTGGGATAGGCTCGATAGAAAGTGTAGGTTTGAACTTCCTAGAGATCTCTATATAGGGAGGGATATCCAACACAATCATAATCATGTCCATTGGCCATCCTATAAATAGATCTTCCATTCACTTTCAGCCAGATGACACAGAGACTTGGATTGCTCAGGGTTAGATGATCTATCAAATGCTTGTTCAGTGTAGAGAATATGGGTTATTTGAGAATAGAAAATCATTGTGTCATGTCTCTGTCCCCTCAATTTAACTCCCCCTCAATGGAAAGGAATCAGTGCATTATCAACAAAATGGGAGTACATCTCATTTATCCCCTGATTGGGCTTATGTAGGTAGATATGGGGAATCAGTCAGTGACTCCCCAACTATATAGAGAGAGATATATATATTGATTTAAGATGTGACTTATAATATGATTCACAAGGTCCTTTATGGAATTATATGTAATAGTGACTTATTGATGAACTTAAGATTTCATGGAAAATAAAGTGTCATCGATCAAATCCTCTAGCTAGGTAAGAATTTCATGCCATATGTCATTCATGGAGGGCCGAGGACTAGGGTTAGGTTGTGGTCCATAGGTAGGCTATGGTCTAACTAGTTGAGTAGAATATGGCTAGTCGTAAGAGAAATTGGCCCCATGATTCTAATTAAGGGAAGTAGTTTCGAGAACTAGATGATTGCTATGTAGAGGCTGACATTTAGTGTCGGTATGCACATAATACCCATGATGAGAAAAAATAAGGGATTTGAAGAAGAATATTACCTAGCCTTTCTAGGTTGATATCATTTAACCTCATTTTCAAGCTTCTTCATGTGGCATCGATAGGATCTACAATTTGAAACATCATTCCATAGGGCATCATTGCATGTAAAATATGGCTCAGTCATAGATCAACAAGGAACCATAAGGGCAAGAGGTAGGGAGGGAAGTCTCAAAGAATTTGAAGGGCTAGTAATAGTATGTGGGAAAGTTACCAATACAATGGGTAGAGATAATGTCGATGGAGAAACTTCTTGCTCAGTAATCGAGGCAAAATAAATACAATCATAACCCATGAGGTCATTTTCTTTTTGGTAAAAAATAACAACTCGATAATTTTCTTAGGTAAGGGAAATTTATTCGACTAGGTCAATGGTAGTGTGTGGAGATGAGGTCGATGGAGTATTATGAGTCATGGGTCCTGGTTGGGAAGAAGTATTAACTACACTCAAGGATTCCTTTTGTATTAGGATGAAATTTACATTATGAGTTTATTGTGTGTAGATAATTTCTTGGTAACACAAGAGTTACCTATCACAAATTTGGACATAGCTAGCATGGTGGGGGTCATCTAAAACATAACCACTGTTATAATCTGATGTTGAGGAATCCTCCTCACAAGAGTTGAATATAGTCTCTAGTGGAGGTTATGGTGTGTGTGATATGACTGTAGGGATCAAAGGATCCCTCTTGCAAGAAAGAGGATCCAAGGAAGCAAGTAGCTGGGATATGATAAATTCGGGAAGATTGGATCTGTTATTTCTAAGTGTGACCCCATCAGGCTTGTCATCATGAATGACATTTCAATGAAGAAAATCTATGGGGTAATTAAAGTATCAATATTCCTCAAAGGGGATAGGAGATAAGTCATCTAGTCTTGGGAGTTTGTATTTCCCCTTCTACTGGAGCATATCGTAGTTTCAAGGATTATAGTCCCCTTAAATATTATAAATATATTTATTTTTTGAGTTACTTTGACACATTAGCACGCGAAGAGGTGATGACATGCATGCGATGAGTCCATGGTCTTCCTACAAGAATATTAAAAGATAGAAGAAAATTGAATACCATGAATTTGATAGGGAAAATCCTAGGGGGAGTGGTGATAAGACACTAGATGTATCCCATGCAGGTCATCTATCCACAATCATACAATTGAAAAGTTTTACACATATATTTCAGTTATCTATGGAGTAACTAAAATCCTTAATGAATTCTAACAAGGCCACATATGTGAAAAATCCTTTGTTAATGAGAGCACGCTTGAACATCGTGTGACTGATCTAAACATAAATGAAGAGAGGTGGATCATCTGCATAGAGAAAAATATCATCAATAATCATGAAGACTATCAAGAAGTGAATGCAAGAGTGATAATATGTGGTAATATCAGTATGAATGAAGAGATTCTTACATTGATGGAAGATTATTTCCTCTAAACCATGTGATGTGGGACTCTACCCCAAAGTGGGAGGGAAGGGAATGTTAATGTCAAAAAAATCTTTCATGAGACACTCATAGTAGCGAGGTGACATACACATGAGTTATAAAAAGGGTACTTGACTAGGAAAATGGGAAAGTGCTTCAAGATAATCCCACTTGTCATGAGTGAGCTTTACGTTAGGATGATAGTGACAGGAGTCCTTAGAAACAAATATATAAGAAAAAAAAGTGATCAAGGAGACTTTTGAATTTTTTTTCAAAATTTTTATGCCATTGAACCTATAATTTTATTCTTACAGGGGCCAATGGTTTCTTTAACAATAAATTAGATCTAGGAACCATCAGTCCTATACAATTGTTTTCATAGGTTCCAATGACACCTAGAGGAGGAAATTTTTTGCTTTAGGAAGTATGGTTTTGAGGTACACAGGGATATATAACCCAATAAATTTGATGTTGGAATGATATAGGATATTACAGTTCTACATAAGCTATGACACACTACACATCATTGTATGTAACCTTATTTTCAAGAGGATAGTCTGTGTCAACTAAGTTATTCCTAGAATGATCTCACTTCTTAGAAATATCAACAACATTATGGTTAGGCATGGGATTATATAATATCTGTAGCTTCTCATTAGCTAGGTTGATAGTTTCATGGTGATATTTTTGTTGATCTATATCACGGGATTTGACCACTTCAGTTAAGTTATCTCAAGTGATGACATCATGGCCAAATTGGTAACATATGAAATATTTGATGACAATTGTTCATAGTCCATGAAAATTTTCATGAGAGTGACCCTAATTAGCATGACACACAAAAAAATTATATTCATCATGTCATTGAGATATAATTCGAGATGGATCTAATATTTCAGTGAATGGATTAAGTAAGAAACATTATAACTCATACATGCTCAATGATTGATGAAAATTAGGATGATTCTTGATTTTTTTATTTATTTAGTAAATGTTGAAAATAGTCATATTTGAAGAAGTAACAAGAGGAAGAGTATCACATACTATGTCATGTGTTGTTTTCTTATTCTTAGAACATTGAAGGATTTGGAATTTTTTATTATCTTATGTCTTAGGTGGATCTTTCTCAAACTCCCTCAAGAGATAATATTGTGTTTCAGCTTGTTGAGAAGATTATTCTAGAGAGGTGGGAGATCAATACCTAACCTTATATTGAAGGGAAGGTTCAAGAGTTTGTAGGAAATGTTAGAAGAGGTTATCTCTAGGTATGTTATTTTTTTCTCATGTTGCTAGGGTTTTTTAATGATTAATGAAAGCTTTTGTTGATTCATTTTAATAATTTTGGTAGTTAATGAAAGAATTGATATTGTTCTTAAGTATGATACCAATTCAAAGCATCTCCAACGAGATTCTTAGCTGACTTTTTTTTTCTAGTGTATGAATTAGTTTTGATCCATTCCTTGTAATGGTTACCAAAGGCCTTGAAGTGAAGGGTAGGATCACTAGACTCGTCATAGGATATAGAAGGAGTAATGCCACCAATATCCATGTTAGTAATTTAAGGTGCTAGAGGATCTTGGTGGACTACTCTTAAGATTTGTTTTGGATAGGGGTTGGGTGATAGGAACCCCATTGGGCCCATTTGTAAAAGGATAGGGTGTAGTGCTCAAAGATCCCATTGTAGGGTGATTAACTAGTTAAGACATGTTGGCTTGTGTTATCCAAATACCTCTCCTATTTATTTGGACAACTTACATACATATTCTAGCTTAGAGATCTTCATTACAAGTGGTGCACATCTTAGATGTCCCCTTGGCACATTCACTTGGTAATTGTTTTCTCACATGCCCTTACATGCTTCCCTTTATTTCTTTCCCATTTTTATTTTCCTCTTTGTTCCACTCTTACCTTGTGTGCATCTTCTGTGCATTCACTTTCTTCCTAGGATCTATTTATCCTACACGCGTGCCTTGCACTTAATTTAATCAGCTAAGTCCTTAGACCTATCACACGCCCCAAAAATTACTTTGTAATAGTTACACCTTGACTATACATTCTCTGCTCATTAGTTTTCCTCAGTTTCCCCACGTGCATTTCACACACCTTCCTTCTTCCTTCTTTCTATTCCTCATTCTTTCACATGCATATCTTTGCGCCCTCCTCTACGCCATTTCTTGCCACATCATTTTTTGACATGCTTGATTGTTCCACACGTAACCAGTCAAAATGCACCAACAGGGAACCAAATCCTAATGATAAATCAATGAGTGACATGTGGCAGAGATGAAAAGAACATTTTCACAGTTGGTCATCCTTTTAGCTAATCTGTGCACACCACATGTCTTAGGTACACAAGTGGCCTTGACATACTTCTGATAGGCATATATTTTTCTACAAAGCTCTGATCGGTGTGTGCCTAGTCTCAACCGATATTTTCAAACATAGGCTACAATGCTAGACATTCAAATTCAAATTGTTACAGGACCTGGTAGGTGCAAAATGGGAAAACATATTTGTGGGCATTAATGAGCAGATCTGATTGCTCCAATGACCCTATTTTATCTGATATGCAATCTTTCCTTCTCCAACATTCCAAAAAAACTTGGGGAAATGTATTTGATAGATTTGTAAGAGGATTTGAAAGAATTGAATGTTTTCTTGTTGGTGGTTGTGTTTTAATTTGGCTTTTCCCTCCTCTTTTTCTTCCAGCAATTCAGCTATAAATTTAAGACATGGGCTCATCATTAATGCTGGACATTTTTAGATCCTTACGATTTTTCTAAGGACGTCATATTTTATGTATTTTGAGTTGCATGCCTCTAGATATAGCTCATGCAAGTGAATATCAACATCTTTCACCATTATAACAGCTCTATGCATTTTTTGAAGAATTGGAAGCATTGTTTTATGACTATTCTCTGTCTTAACATGTTTTTATTCCTTATTCTTACCTTTTATTGTGCATTGAGTACTTGATGTTTCATTCTACGTCCCTTGTAACTCATTTTTTTAGTTGTGTTCCATGACACTAATCTGGTAAATATGTTTTAGTTGTGCTACATGTGCCTAGCCCTCTTTCATGCATCTCCCTTCATTTTCACTCAGAAAAGATAGTGTTCATCCCTATTTTTATGGTACTATCACCTTTTAGTGTAGTTTCCTTTCATGTTATACTTCTATCCTTGGTCCCTTGGCATTGTTAGTTTAGCTTTCTCTTTCATAACTAGGAGTAACAGTAGTAGTAGAAATATATAGAGGAACCGGCCATCTCCGGAGATTTGTTTCAAGTGTGTAAGGTCCTGCAACTTAGAGACAGTTCCATTTTATTTATCAAATGACTCGATCCTTCTGAATCTGAGACACAGGTGAAATCTTGATGACCAAAAACTTGTGTTTGAATTAATTGAGTTGTACTAATAGATTGTTGTTGGATTATCCTATCAATAATCTAGAGAATAAGGTTAATAGGGTCAGAATTTGAAGAAATTTTAGATGAACCTACTTTAGGATCTTTCCTTTTTTCTAACATATTTTCAAATTGTTTAGAGACAAATTCAAGAATATCTTTTCCAAGCACATATTCAGATTCATCCTTGTATTCAAGAAATTAAGTGAGGAATTTCTGAACCTCAGGAGGATGATCAGAAGTATTGTCATTATTTTCTTCTTCATCATCATCATTAAGTGGGCCATTGCAGTGATTATAAGGTTTCTTTTGAGGTGCTCCTACGTGAAAAAAATCTGTGTAAAAGGGGAATTTGGCTTCAGGATGATAGGTCACATGGAATGTTTTTATAACAAAATCAAAAGACCCTAGGCCCAAATAATTCAAGAGAAAATCCTAAAATGGAGCTTACAGATGAAATCATCTATGTAGGAAAGTTTACATAAGGGCCAATGGCATCGAGAGTCATATTTGGAGAAACAATAGGGATCAATAGTATAATTAGGTTTTCACAGGGGTTGATGCTGTTTTGAAATAAATATGCTGAAATAGACAAGACCACCCCTGGGTGATGGTATCTGTGTAAATTAATTTGTGAGATTTTCTGATTTTTAGTGGTTTAGAATGAGATCAAGTTTAGAGATGAATGCTCTTAATAATTTTTTCTTGATCAAGAGGCCTGTAGGATTCATGTCGGGTTCATCAAAAATGTATGACAGGGAAAGAATGTGTATTAATGGCTTGCACTCCTTAATATTCCATTCTAAAAGGTCATTGAGGTAACACATAATAGATAGAAATTAGTTGAAACACAATGGGTTCACACTTATTTCACTAAATATGGACTTATTCTAATTTGAAAAGATAAAAAAATATAACCAATATTAGAATCTAATATAACTATTTTTGAATTCCAAAATGTTAAATATTTGAATTATCTGCACTCTAAAATTACACATATTGGATTCCAAAATCACACATATTGGATTCCAATATCGCATATATTAGAATCCCAAATCACATATATTGGAATTCAAAATCACCTATATTGGAATTAACTATAATCGAAAATCACATATATTGTAATCCATTAATTCTCCTTCTAGAGTCCAATATATCTGATCCTAAATTTCATTAATGAATATGTGAAAAAACGTTTAGTGATTTTAGGGAATCCAAAATTGATTTGGGTAATAATTCCTGCCATCCGCTAGCCCATATAAAACCGATACAGGTTTTGTTTTATAAGGGCTAACAACCACTAGGCTTAATGTTTGCTTTGGAATAATGCTCTTTTTCAATTTTAAGATGTTTTAAATATTAAAGTATGCAAATTAAAATATTTAAATTGTCATGGCCAAGCGGCCACTAAGCTAATCACATTCATAAGATGTGAGACACTTCCAGAATAAATTACTATGGTTTTATTGAACCTTAGGGAAAAAAAAGAATTACCGAAGATGTTATGAATAAAATTAAAGAGGGAGACGATTCAAATTAGGAGAATGTAATTAAATGTAAAACCATTATAGATATATTTTCATATTTAAAGTTAGAGATCAAGTTAACTTCATTTATTATCGAGTGATTGAACCTTAGCACAGCCAAATAATTTTTAAAGATGTTATGAAGAAATTAGAAGAGGGAAATGATCCAGTGTAGGAGAATGTAATTAATTGTAAAACCATAGCAAATATATTTTCATATTTAAATTTAGATATGAAATCAACTGTAAGAGACATGGCATAAAAAATTTCATATTCAAATATGGATATGAACTTATTTAAAAGTAATTGTAAAACTATCCCATATATATTTTAGTAGTTAAATATAGCTATGAAATAAATTGAAATTTCTTTACCAAAGGTAGAATTATATTAAAAAAAATTCAAGAAAAAATTGAATTTATAATGTAACACTATTCCCAAAGATGGGCTTCCAAACCAACAATAAAAAACATAGTAAAAATCCAATAAAAACAATCCCTATAATAATTTTTGTTATCTAATATAATCCTGAACATCTTCCATATCTTTCAATGGCTGCAACAAAGGCCACAACACATAAAAATTATTTTTCTTCTGAATTAGAATTTATGTTATTTTTTTCAGAAATTAGGTAGTTTGCAACATCATTGAACTTTTTTTTCTCTAAAGAGTCATCTACAAACACTATATTTTTAAAATTTTACGATGCATTAAACCATGACCAAACAGAGTTAAGATTCTTGATATATAATTTGGGATTCCCAAAACCTTCATAATTAGAGCATTTTTCTTGAATCAATCTTCATGTGTAAATAAGAATTCGAAGCTTGCAACCTCCAAGCCAATGTTTTGAAGGAATGAAGGCATCATGTCATCAACATTTGAATTTCTCATCGATGTCCAAATTGCTATTTTGAAATGTTTTTTGCACCATTGAAAGAACTCTTTCACACTAGGTATGAGAAAATAATTTTTTTTGAGCTCGATGCCATCAATTTTTTTTAACTATTTAAATGTTGAATCAGCCTTGTAGAGGGTGTGTGCCAAAACACAATTTATATCAAATATGATCAGTTTCATGTTGCATGTTTTCGTATCTGAAAATGAAAAAAAAATTAAATGGTTGAGGGTAGTGAATCAATTGAAAAATTAAAAAAAATTCCCTTTCGATATTGTTATATCACAAATCGAATGGTTATAGGTGGCGACGAAGGTAAAAAATTTAAGGGCATTCGTCATTTCCTATTGTTATACTAGGAATTATTTTTTATGCAAAATTTATTTGAATAGAATGTTATGTTTAAAAGTGACAATTCTTTACATATCGGATTGTAGTTATTTCATTGCATTGGAAAGTGGTACACATTTTCTATTATCAAAGAAAAAACTAGCATTTAAGCATGCTCAAAATTAATTTAGGAATACATATTTCATTAATAAAAAATGCTCAAAGATTTTTTATAATAAATATTTTCTGTTAATTCGATTTCCCAACTTTTACACTCTCACTCTAAACTTATAATTAGGGAAAATTTAAATTCTCCCAACTTATAATCATACAATATCAGCATATAAAATAGTTATGCAGAACCATAACAAAAACATATGAATGTATTTTATTTACAATGTTAAGTTGTATCATCACAATAACATTTTGAAATGATAGATTTTTATTTATCATTTACTCTCTCCAAATATTTGATGCCCTCTACCATATTCAATCCATTTGACATTATTAGTTATAAGTCTTTGCAAAAATCATTCATCAACCAAAACTCTTTTGAAAAATGTTTTCCTCTTCTTGTCATCCCAATCATAAAATTTGCTAGAGGGTTTCCCTTTGCACCTAATGTAATACACATTTTTCTTCAAAATTGTAGGAAACATAGTTTCTAGATATTTTATTACAATTCCATTGACTATATTGTAATCTCCGTTTCCCTAGGTGACTATTGGATTCAATTTAGTTGATAATTTTTTATTGAAGGCCTTTATCATCTTTTCAACATCAGCAAAATTGATTTTTTCTAACGAGAATCCCATTTCAAATTTTATTGATAATGAATTTATAAACACTTTCAGGACACCTCACATGTTGATAGTCTCCTTGCAGAACTTTAATGACATGTGCCTAGAGGGTGATTGGTTTTTCTCATAGAACAAGCCTTTGAAATATAAAATAATCTAAAGTAATTCTTATGGCTAACTACAGAGAAGTAAATAATTTTTTTAATATGTCTCATATCAATTCTAACCAATGGAAAAAATCAACATTTGAGCTTGTGGGTACGACTTATTGGAAGGCCTTACATGTAGCATTGCATCTTCTTTACCCATAACTGGATCCTTTGATGCAATATTTATTTCAAAAAACATCAATCTATTTATAATATAGCTATTTCTATGGAAAATAAAAGCATATTTGAAAAAAAAAAATTTAATCTAAGTGGTAAAATTGTAAATTCAATATTATCACTTTACATAGCTACCACTTACCGACTGAGCTTCTGGCTTGGCTTGCATAGACCTTACTAGCTGTTGGTTTTTTTGATGCAAGATGTATTGCAAACAATAGTATATCCGTTGAACCACCTATTGGTGGAAAACAGTTTTGAGATATTGGTGTGGATTAGTGACCACTAGGCTATGACATAACTAGATGGACTAAGCATCCATTCTAATGTATTTATCAATATGTTGATACCAATGGTTTATGCAGAAAACCAACAACCTAATACCTACAAACTATGTAGCATTGGATGCAACCATGAACTTTTGAAATAGAATATTTTGTAATTCCTTCTTTGAAAATGGTTCCACTTATAGAATTAGTTGATATCATTTTCTATAACTTTCTGAGCCTCAGAAATGGTTATGTTATAAAATATGCATGGTTAACATACTTGGTTCTGACTACATATTTGTGTTAGCTACTACCTGTTAGTGCAAAATCACAGCACCCCTGGACGCACATCAGGCTTCTAGGTTGATGTTCAGGCATCCAGTGTGATTGCACAACATGGAAACCTCTCTCCAAGCGTGGGACTTGTAAAACCGAGAGAGGAATCTCCAGAGAAGGCTAGTTCCTGCTCCTAAACTACCTGCCACAAGCTATTCCAGTGCAGGCTAGCTAATCTAATCCTAATCTAACCATGCCAAGGAGACAGAAAGAGAGAGAGAAGGGAAAAACAGCAAAAGCCTACACTAAAACGGTAATACACCAGAGAAGGATAATGTTGGACATCTATCAAAACTACCATGGGACAAGGAGAGGTGAGCAATGGTAAGGATGGACAGACGCATCACAGGCCCAAGGATAGATTTCACACAGAAAATGTCCCAAAACTCCATGAACATAGCTCCAGACCTGCAATGAACATTGAAACATGCACAAATACCTGCAATGAAGAGAGGCAAGAAGAAAACAAGAAAAAATGAGAAAGGATGGACAGATGCATCACAAAACACGTTTTGTTGCTTTAGAAGTTTGCACAGAACATCATTCCATTAATAAGAGGCAAAAACGCCATTACAGAGCAAGGGAGGAGGTTCTAACTCCATTTTCAACCCTAGAGAAGAAAAGAAGGGAGAGCCCAGCCGAAAGAATGAACAACCTCTTCTAAATGAGCTAAATCTGGCTTTTTTACATTGCATGGGTCGAGCCCAGGGGACAGAAACGTGAAAAAATGTGCAAGCCCCTCCCTCATTGACTGTAGATGCATTAAATCAGCATGGGGGATCTTTGTCAACCCATACCCTGTCACTTTGAGTGATTTTGAGGAGAATGCAACCCATTTGCATTAACTGGGCCGCTAAAATGTCACTTCTGGCCGTGCAGAAGAAGAATGTGACCCATTAGCATTAAAATAGGTTGTTGAAAGGTTGCTTCTGGCCATTATCACACGTCAGCACCGTTTCTCCATTTTCTCTCTTTATATTGCACCAAAACTCAAGATTGATCCCAGAATCATGTAGAGCATCTCACAAGCTTTCCGTTGATATAAAGAACGTGGAAATCCGAGCTCTGGATCAAAAGATATGGCGATCTGAAGATTTAGGGCACGGAACAGACCCAAACGGATTTTGAAATATTTCCCGCGCTCTGCCACTTGGAGGACACATGGCACGCTCTGATTGGTTGCGTGATTCTCTCTCCCTCTACTTTTCGGCGGGCTGTCTCTTGAAATTTGACTTTTGGTGCTCTTGGAATATTTTCCACAATTTTCCCACGCCCCGCCACTAGGGATACATGGCATGCATTGGTTGGTTCACGAACCTGTCGGGTCTTCCTTCCCTTTTACCCCTTTTGGCTTAGATTTGGCCAAACTTTCCAACTCCTCCCAGAGCTCCGCACTTCTATGCTCCATTAGACACGTGTCCAATTTCTATTGGCTCAGACCAGCGCTTCAAACCTTGCCTTTTGACCTTTTGGCTTCTCCTTGATGACACGTGGCAATTTCTCAATGGTTCTCGGGCCTGCTAGGTCTTCCGCGTACTTCGCATCCATTCGTCCCGGACGTCCCATTTTGAGTTTGGACCTTTTGGGACAATTTTGGCCGATTCGGCCGGTTCGGGTATTTCTGGCCCACTTGTCCCAATTGCTTTTGGGCTCCTTGTGCTGATTTCGCGCGAACCGACCGGTTCGGGCATTTCACGTCCATTTGTCCCACTCGTCCCGAACTGCCCCTCTCAGCAGTTAGTCGATTTTCTCTCTCGGTCGAACCGGCATTTCGTGCCCGCCGCGTACTTTCGTCCCACTTGTCCCAAATGCTTAGTGGGCCGCCTGGACTCATTTCGGCCGATTCGGGCGGTTCACGTACCTTTGTCCCATTTGTCCCACCTTATGCTGGACTAGGACTTAGCCCATTTTCACAATTTTTCCTGGCCCAAACTACTTGCTTTCTGCAACCTTCTCTGCACTTTCTCAAAGCTTGTTTCTTTTTTCTTCGGCCAGGGGAGTTAGAAAATTACCTGAAGGGACCCTGCAAACCTGATTTTTGCTTTGAATCAATCAATTTTCTTGGGATTTGGATATTCTGATGCATGTTATCAAAATTACCCTGGGGGGTGAATTTTGGATAACACTACCATGCACTCCACTGTTACTATCTTCGGTTGTTGGTCATCAGCATAATCCATTAATTGTGTTGTAAATTTATGGGTCTTAGTAGCAAATATTAGTTGTAAATGCACAAGAATAACATACAAATATTTTATTTCATATTTATGCATGATGTGGTTGAGTTCACCTCATCCGTCGTCAGAGTTACTGAGCATAGAGTATTTTTTTAAAAATGAAAACAATGGAAACTAAAAACAAATCTCATTAAATGCATTTATAAAATGATAAAACATCAATCACCATGTTGATTTGGTTGTGTAGCATAAAGTTGACAGGTTTATACATCAACATGTATTGTTATTTGGTTGTCTATGTAAATAATAAATGTGTAAGTAGATTTTTTTGCTGAAAAGAAATTTAACATAATCACATGTTCGAGTTGTGTTCTTGTATGGACCTCTCTTCATATGAGAATAATAATGTTTCAAAAACATTTCCTGACTATGTGTCTCAAGAATAAAAACAATAGATAGATTGGATTCAGCCAATGCACGTAGTGTGAAACTGTCACCGTAAAGAACTAATACTAAAGAATTATGAGAACAACATCTTTTTAACATCTCATACTAGAACTCATATGATTAATCGCAAGGAAAAGGATGTTTGTTTCCTTTTAGGCACATTTCGATTGAAGTTATCAATTGTTGTGGTAGTTTTTTCATCCAATCCCTAGTGACTTCTTATCTTTCATCATTTTTATCATCATAGTTGTGCACTCCAGTTATTGTGTACATATGACACAAAATTTTAAATTACCCACTACTACCACAGAGTCTGTAACATCCTTCCATAATCGATTCTTCACTGTCTTTAACCTTTTCCATGTATTTTTTTACTATTTCTGTCAACATTTTTGAATATTCAATTGGTATGAGAACAATAATAATATAATATTTTACACTGGTTCCAATAAATGTTAGTATCTCCTATATTACTTCATAAGAAATATCACTAGAAAATTACAAAAATCAGTGATAACACATTTTCCATTTAAAGTATTGGTGGCATGAATAACTGCTAGAGGTGACGGAAGATGGAACGGGTATGCACATTGAAAAGTAAATCATTATGTGTCCTCAATCCTTTCTGGTATATTATCTTCCATTGACATCACATAATTGTCTAATATTTTATGAGCCTCGATGGGAAGAAATTTTTCCCCCACCTGGTCCTTTTTTCATTTAGATTTTTTTTCCCTATGTGGAAATCATATTTACTCTTTCCTTTTATCTATTCACCCAATAGCATAGACAACTAGTGGCAGTGTGATTCATGTAATATTACTTTTTCAATTATAGTGCTTTCACTATAAGATGTCAATTGATTAATATTTAGATGTTTGTCTATAAATGTTGTAGAAATTTTTCTCTCATTTTTCTGTCTCCTTTTATTCTCTAGTAGTAAGCTTCAAATGTCTCTACTATTACACTTGATTGAATAGGTTCAGTTAATTAGATATCCCTTGATTGTACTTTATCTTCTAGTACTGATAGTTCTTCATCGTTCATTTCACTAGCAACCTTCAATGAATTGGATGTGAATCTTGCGAATGAATTAGGCTAAAACTTATCATTATTATCTTTAATAGGTGAACAAGAAAGGACATCAGATCTAAAAAACTAAAATATTGTAGTCTATTTAGTCCATATATCATCCGATAATAAAACAAAACTCCATTTGTCATATAGATTTTTGATTTTTTCCTGTTTTGAAAATCAAAAGGCATTGATTCACAAAGTTCTGCATTCAAAGGATTTTTTTTTTTATCTTTTTATATAAGGAAGATAAATGTTGATAAAAATGCAATAAAATTAAAATACATTACCCTCCACTCCCCTATTTCATTTTTTGTCAATTTGGGATGTTAACAACATTAAAGAAATTTCCAAACTGATCTATTTTTATACAACAAATCAACAAACTTCATTTATATTCAAATTTTGTTTAATTCATTTTGTTGTTTGTAAATATTAGTAATGTGTCTGTTAGTTGTATTTACATAAAGAATGCGAGCCCTTCAAAAACATAGCTTCTTATGTAAAGACTTGTAAGTATCTGAGCCAAAAATATTTTTGTGTTCATATATTGTATGTTGTTCATCAAGTATATAAAATTTAACATCATCCCTTTCCAAGTCTTTTGGCTATTAGAGCTCCACAACCTTATTCATAAAATGCAAGAAGGGAAGAAGAATTGTGTCCCTTTATGTAGGAATAACACTTATTAACATGGAGTGCAAAAGAAGGTCAACATTCTCATCATCTACATGATGATAATGATACTATGGAGATGCTATATGGAACCTTGAAACATCAATAAAAAATACTTCACCATTGAAAAAAAATTAATCAAACTACTGAATAGTTGAAGGTTCTATTTTCGTGAATATAGTGGTTGTTTTCTTCAGCAATGCATCTGATTTAGTATTATTTTCAACCCTTGTAACTTTGATCTAGATGGATCCAGCTCCTATTTAGCCAAATGTGTTTTCCTCAACATAGTAAACAACTTGTCATGTTTAGGTGGTAAAAGTGAACCTTTTATATTCAAAAACTGACAAACGGAAGAGGTTGTTTTAACTCTATATAATTTTCTAAGTACTACAAACATGCCACTCTGAATGTATTCTACATTTGAACAACCATTTTTTTCATTATTTACTAACAACCCCTAATCCCAATCATATATTGAACATGAACATTTTGTTTTGTCTTTTGAGGCTTTCATCTCCCATTTCCTGAATAAAGAAACATCCAAATCCATATTCAGAATCAATAACTGCAGAGGATACAATCATTCTAACTTCCTTATGTTCTTCATCTATAAAAAAACAACAACAGGCCGTTGTAGTAGTTTTCAAGACCATGGATTTCAACAAACCATCCCACATCTATTCTTTTACAACACTCAACACCTTCAATGAATGGAATTTATGAGAATGGATTGCAACCAATGGAAGACATTGTACCTGTAATTGAAGTGGAATATATTAATAATTAATTCACAAATGGAGTAATTTTTTCCCCATTATATGATAATGAATGTATGTATTATCCTTTGCGATCACCAATCTCTATAGTAAATTACTTTTTATCATAGGTGAGTAATCAATGTAAACGTTAGTGAATGCTAGGCTTCAACCGGACATGATCTCTAGCCTTCTAGTGGTTACTATAAATCATATTATGTGGATTACATCATTAATAATAGAAACTATGCAAAATTGTTCTTGAAAATTAGCATGCAACATATTTTTGAAGGATTATCCATTGTCTGACATACATCTACATTGCGTAGATAACATGAAAGGAATGTTTGAAAACATATATTTTAGCAAGAGAGAGGATTTACGTCGACATATGAATGGACAATTTTTAACATTACTTATAGGTAATTAAAACCAATTGAAAGGACTAGCATAAATGCCATTAAGATTTAATTTTTAAGATTTTGAGCTGAGTGTGTGAGAAACAAATCACAATAATGGGTTTAACGGTCGCTAAGAAGAATTTTTTAAACATAAAAAAATGTTTAGTTTTCCCATAACACATTTTGTAAAGAATAATGTAGTGACTGCTAATACATAACACATTTATTTGAAATCAAGAATTGGAGTATGCCATAATTCACATCTGTTAATATCAAAGAAAACACTTTGTTGTCACAAAGCTCCATTACTAAATTTAAGGAATGACATAAAGACCACTAGGATTTTCTGGTTCTTGATTTTAAAAGAGATATAAAATAGTTAATCATTATCTAGCTTATCGGTCTCAAGGTTCCTAACATTACCTCTTGTGGTTGTGACCACTATCTCTACACTTTTGAATTGATATTATTTTTCAATGACTATAAATTTATCCTATAGGCTTGACTATTCTTGACGGAGCCAAGTGCTACACTACATACCCTTCGGAGGGTTGAAGCCTTATATTTTTCTCATAAGATATAGTCTTTATGTCATGTAATTAAATTTGGTTTTTATATTATAGAATGCATAGATACCACTAAATTGCATTACTAATTATATAGAATAACATAGTATTAGATAGGCTCAATAGTATCTCAATTTGAAAAAAGGGACCTCTAAGCTCCATTACTAGTTGAAAATAATAATGTAACAGCCACTACGCTCAACATTTTATTCATTTAAATATATATATATATATATATATATATATAATCAAATACAATGGTATATATTAGTTGTCACTAGGATCCTATGATTACCGATTGTCATTATAAGCACTATCTATTCATCTTTGGACCAATATTATTTTTGAATGATAGTAATTATATCATATTGGATGCAATTCACATGGCGGACCCAATTGTAGCACTACATTCAAACAAGAAAGATGGAGACTTATGTATTTCACCTAACATGTATCTTTGTAGATTATAAGCCATATTCATTTTTATCAAAGAAATATCCTAGCAACTGGTAGGCTTAATAATTTCTTAAATTCAAAATAATTATTGAATAACAAATCATGGTCTAGCTTGGCGGCCACTATGATCCTTTCATTACCTCTTCTCGTAGAAATAAATAGTTGTAAAGCTTTAAATTGATTGTAATTGTCAATGATTATAATTGTATCAAATTAGTTGCATGTTACCTGGTGGAGCTAATTGTTGCACTACTTTCCATCGAGATGGATCAAGATTATATCTTCGTATAAAGGAAAATACTTAGTCCCTGTTAAGCTCCATTACTAGTTGAAATGAATAATGTTGTGGCTGGGTTTTGCTTGCCAATCATTTGTGGAGCTGTGGAAGGTTGTGGATTGGCTGGGGCTAACGGCTGTTCTTCACCCAAATTTCTCCTTTTTGACCTTGTGTTGGCAGCAACACCTTGAGAAACTGCCTGATTCATGCCACAGAAATCCTCTGCTTGCCAATTTACCAATGTGGTGTCATTTGGGGCAGATTGCTGTTGGATATTTCTTGTTGTTGGCTGTTTTCTTGACTACTCTCACCCTCCACACAGCACACTTGTTACCATTAAAGCTTGGGTTAAAGCACCATTATAGCACATGGATTGATTATGGGGTTCATTACATGGAAAACACCAATCATACTCCTGGGGAGTGTTTTTTTGTGCTGGTACTAATGCCTTAGAGGGAGATATGGCATTTGGATTATAGGGCTGGAATGGTCTATTGGCAGGAGGCCTTGTTTGATTCATATTTGCAGCTGGATTGGGTGGCCTTTGAGGCTGATATGGCTGCCTATTAGGTTGAGCTTGAGGCTGATACGAAGGTCTAAAACCTTGAGTTTGCTGTCTCTTAAGTGTGACCAGCTCATTACCTAAATTTTGCAATTGCTTCATGACTTCTTGAAGCTCATTTGGGGCACTTGGAGATGAAGTGGAAGCTTCATTTGAACTCTGATTTCTAGGAGTGGGAATAGGAGCTAAGACAGGTGCTTGACTAGTACTTGGGCTCTCTAAACTTGGATATAATGGCATTGGAGGCCTAGGAGCTAGCTGCCAGCTTGAATCAGACAATTTTCAGCTCTAATGGCAATACTATAAGCAGCAGGGATAGTTGTGCCTCCCATAGATTGAAACCAACATAGAAATATCAGAATTTAAAGCTTTAAGGTAGTATAGAAAAAAAGCACCTTCTGCTGTTGGCCTGACTGCCACCGGAATTCTATCCCAAGATCTTTGAAATCTGAAGTTGAAGTCAGTTAGCTGCTCATTGGGAGCTCTCTTGATGGTTGTCAGCTGCTCCAAAAAAGAGACAAGTTGTCTCCCTTTTCTCCAAATTGATCATGAAGTGCAATACACAGCTGATTCCAGTTTGTGATAGAGCCAGCTTCAAGGCTCCTAAACCATTGCAATGCTTTCCCTTGAATGAAGACGCCAGCAATTTGACAGCTACTTGCATCTCATTAATCTCATGGATTGCACAAATGTTAGCAATGTCCTTGACATGATCACCAGGAGTGGTCTGATTTTCTCCAGTAAAATATGGAATGTTCTTCAATGCTGCAACTGGGATTGGATTTTGTGCATTGAGAGCAAGTGGGCTGCTGCCTGTGAAGTTGACATAGGGTTTACTGGTTGCGCCATTCTGAGTGGTCTTAAAACCCTTGTATATTGAAAGAAGGCCTGCTCAGGTGGAGGAGTTGAGAGAGTTCTGCTTGGTGGAGATGGAGACCTTTGAATCCTTCTTCCTCTTTGCCTTCTTCTTGGAGATAATTGCAGGTATTCAAACAGCACTCTTCTCTCTCCAGCTCTTGACCTTGTGATTCTTCTCATAAGCTTTCAGGCCTGACTGCTGAAACTAGTTGATTCTTTCCCTTGGAGTCGCCAGATATGAAAATAATAGCTCTTTTCAAGCAAGAAAATTGCAGCAGATGCACATCAACCTTGCTGCAATAAAAATGAGACCTCTGGTCCCACCGGGTGTGCCAAAACTGTTAGTGCAAAATCACAGCACCCCTGGATGTTGATCAGATTTCTAGGTTGATCATACTAATATCCAGTGTGATTGCATAACATTGAATCCTTTCTCCAAGTGTGGGACTTGAAGAGTGAGAAAGGAATCTCCAGAGAAAGGCTGGTTCCTATTCCTCTGTTCAGGTGCACACGAAATATGCAGAGGGTTTTCTCAAAATTAATCTAATCTGCCAAGGAGACAAGGTAAGAAGATGCATAAAATAAATCTAAGCTAATAGAGGTGATGCACCGAGGAATGAAGAACATATGCTTTGCCAAATTAAACACAGACCATGTAGATATAAACACAACACCATGCACAGATAGAAAAAATGCAATGAAAGATCAAAAATGACAGTAATAAATATGTAAGAGGGTTTAGAAGCAACCACAGACACATATATATTGCTCAAGGATCGATTCAATACATTGCAATGGCCAAAAGGTAAAAAAAAAACGATGTTACAGTCTATATGGGAGGTTTGAAAACTCCACAAATCTTCTTATGAACAGGAGAGAAGGGAGGGTGCAAAGCAGAAAATGTCCAACTCCAGAAAGAACCCCTCCTTACAATTTATAGGAAGAATGGGAGAGAGAAAAAAGAGAGGAATTCGAAATCTTCCCCAACCACCTCTAGGTTGCATTTAATTCATCCATCAGGCAGAAGCAGCGGGTTCTGGCAAAGCGACGGTTTGCCTAACAGAAGCGGCGGGTTGTCTGCATTGCAAAGTGTTGTTGAAGCATTACCTCTGCTTGTTATTTCGTGCCAGAGGCGTTTCTCAATTTTCTCCCTCCAACTACACCAAAATGCAAGATTGACCCTGGAAAAACATGTAGAGAATTTCAGCAGCTTTCCGTTGATCCTAAGAACGTGCAAATCCGAGCTCTGGATCGAAAGATATGTCGATCTGAAGATTTAGGACACGGAACAGGCGAAAACAGATTTGAAAATATTTTCCCGCGCACTGCCACTTGGACGCCACGTGGCATGCTCTGATTCGCTGAATCATTCTCTCTCTCCTTTGCTTTTCGGCGAGGCTTGTCTTTTGAGTTTTGACTTTTGGTGTGCTCTTGAATGAATATTTCCACACTTTTTCCCATGCCCCGCCACTAGGGATACGCTGGCATGCATTGGTTGGTTCACGAACCTGTCGGTCCCTCCTTCCCTTTTACCCCTTTTGGCTTAGATTTGGCCAAACTTTCCAACTCCTCCCCGAGCTCCGCACTTCTATGCTCCATTGGACACGTGTCCTAATTTCTATTGGCTCGGGCCAGCGCTTCAAACCTTGCCTTTTGACCTTTTGGCTTCTCCTTGATGACACGTGGCATTTTCTCATGGTTCTCGGGCCTGCCGGGTCTTCTGCGTACTTCACGTCCATTTGTCCCAGACGTCCCATTTTGGTTTTGGACCTTTTGGGACAATTTCGGCCGGTTCGGCCGGTTCGGGTATTTCTGGCCCGCTTGTCCCACTTTGATTCGGACTGACTTGACTCTTTTCGGCCGGTTCGGTCAGTTCGGGTCCTTTTGTCCCGCGCGTCCCGAACTGCCCCTCTCAGCATTTAGTTGATTTTCTCTCTCGGTCGAACCGGCATTTCGCGCGCCTGCCGCGTACTTTCGTCCCACTTGTCCCAAATGCTTAGTGGGCCCTTGGACTCATTTCGGCCGGTTCGGGCGGTTCGCGTACCTTTGTCCCATTTGTCCCACCTTGTGCTGGACTAGGACTTAGCCGATTTTCACAAATTTTTTCTGGCCCAAACTGCTTGCTTTTTGCAACCTTCTCCAAAATTGCTGAATATGAGGCCTTGATTCACTGACTTCATTGGGCCAGAAAAAAGGGCATAAAGAACTTGCAGGTGTTCAGGGATAGCGAGCTGATCGTCAATCAAGTCAGGGGAAAACATGCTACAAAGAATGACCTGCTAAAGAACTACAAAAACAGGGTATGGGACCTCGTTGAGGATTTCGAAGCTTTCAACATCATGTCCATACCCAGGAAGAAAAATGAAGCCGTAGATAGGCTCACAGCAGTTGGAGTAATGTTTGATGTAGTTGACAACATCAAAAGAGAAGAAACATAGCCACATATCCATGTGATTGTGAGGCCAGCAGTTCCAGATAATAACACAAGATGGCAGGTATTTGAGAATGATCAACAAATCGTCAATTTCTTACAAGAAGAGGCTAAATTCTCAGCTAGGAATCAAGATATATTAGAGCAGCAGTATGGGGATCAAGTAGTGCATTTGCAGACAAACAAGCTTCCCAAGGGTTTAGTAACATTGTTGTCTATCTTTAACCCTAACGACCAGTTCCGTAAGGAAAAGGCTAACATGTAGGTCAAGAGAGAAGATTCAAAGCCAATTCTGGTTGGAGAAGGCAAAACACTTCAAATTGGTAAAGTGGCCACTGAGTAGGAGAAATCATATTTCATACAACTTTGCCAAGAATTTCCAGATGTCTTCACTTGGAGCTATGAAGACTTGAGAGGTTTCAATCCGAAGTTGGCACAACATACCATAGAATTGGATCTAGATGCTAAATCCATCAGGCAAAAGAAGAGACCAGTCAACCCCCACATCGAGCCTCTAATGAAGAAAGAGCTAAACAAGCTAATAGAGGTAAGCATTATATTCCCGATCAAGCACTCAAGCTGGGTTGCAAACTTGGTTCCAGTCAGGAAGAAGAGCAGAGAAATCAGGCTATGTGTAGAATTCTGAGACCTCAACAGGGCATCTCTTAAAGACCATTACCCACTTCCTTCAATGGAACAAATATTCCAAGTGGTATCCGGTTTGGAGAGATTCTCTCTCTTAGATGGCTACTCAGGGTATAATCAGGTAATGGTGAAGGAAGATGACCAGTTCAAGACGGCTTTCACCACCAAATGGGGCACATATGCCTGTAAGAAGATGTTATTTGTCCTATCAAATGATGGAGCCACTTTCCAAAGTGAAAAGGATATGGCATTCAAGGGGTTGATCAATAAAATAGTTTTGATATATCTTGATGACATCACTGTATTCTCCAAAAATGCAGTGGATCGCCTCTTTCATTTGAGGCAGGTATTTCAGAGGTGTAGAAGATTTGAGGTATCATTGAATCCCAAAAAATGCATATTCCTCACTCACAAAGGAAAAATTATAGGCCATATTGTTTCAAATGAGGGATTGATGATTGACCCAGAAAGAGTTGAAGAAATTCAAGCATTGCCATTACCAAGTCATAAGAAGGCTCTTCAAAGCTTCTTAGGAAGGATCAATTTTGTCTGCAGGTTTATTCCAAACTTTGTAGCTCTCGTAAAGCCAATAACACTGATGTTGAAGAAGAGCATGGCATTTAAGTGGACATCTAAAGGCAAGGAAAGTTTTAAGGCAATAAAAGAGGCTATATCTCAAGCTCCAACTCTCGTCAATCCAGACTTCTCCAAGGATTTCATGTTATATGCCTTTGGTGGTGGAGACACAATTTCTGCAATCCTGGCACAACAAAACAAAGAAGGATTAGAACAACCAGTTGCTTTCTTCAGTCAAGGCTTGGAGGAATACGAAACAAGGTACTCTTTCATTGAAAAGCATGTCCTTGCAGTGATCAGGAGCTTAAAGAAATTCAAGCACCTAGTCTCAAACAATAAGATCCAATTGTTGGTCTCTCATGTGGGAGTAAAGGACTTCCTTCTAAACAAGGATCTAAATGAGAAACGTGCAAGATGGATCAATCGTGCCATGGAATATGACATCGAGATCAAGGTCACAAAGTTGGTCCGTGGAAAAAGACTATGTGAACAACTAGCTTTGAGTCAGAAGATTGAAGCAGGTTATGAAAAGGGGACTATCTTGGTACTACATGATGGTCAAGGACAACAAAATGACGATGTTCCCACTCCTTGTTGGACTCAGAATATGATACACTTCCTACAAGCAGGCCTATGCCCTCCAAAAATGAGTAAATAAAAAAGGAGATACTTCAGATTACAAGCCATTCCATATGCACTTATTGATGGTGTTTTGTTTAAAAAGGACATCAATGGAGTTCTATTGAGGTGCATTGGGATAGGTCAAATTGAAAGGGTGTTACAAGATTTTCATGATGGAGATTCTGGAGGACATTTCACCCCATGGGTAATAGCTCTCAAGATAATGAAGGTAGGATATTATTGGCCGACAGTGTTAAGCGACTGCTATACATGGATAAGAAAGTGCAAGAAATGTGCACTCTTCACGGGAAAAGAAAGACTAGCAGCACTTCCATTGCACCCGATTTTGGTTGACCAACCATTTATGCAATGGGGATTAGACTTCATCAGGGTCATCAACCCAAACTCAAGCCAAGGCCACAAGGGGATTCTCACGGCAACAGACTATTTCACCAAGTGGACCGAAGCAGTAGCACTCAAAGAGGCAAATGAGTCTAACATACTAGACTTTTATGAAGGAATAGTGACCAGGTTTGGTGTGCCGACCACTATCATATTATACAATGCATTAGCATTCATAGGTTCCAAGATTATAGAATGGGCTGTCAAGAATGGAATCTATTTGAGCACCTCTTCAAATTATTACCCGCAGGGTAATGGACAGAAAGAGTCCACGAACAAGAATTTGCTACAAATCATCAGAATGACTTTGGATGAAAACCAAAGGACATGGCATACAAAGCTAAAATCAGAGTTATGGGCTGACAGAATAACGCCAAAGAAGTCTATAGGTAATTCTCCCTACAAGTTGGTCTAGGGAAGAGGCAGTATTGCCTATATCATTAGAATTGCCAGCATTGGAGCTCATGAAGCAGTTGGAGTTGTCTGATTTCGAACCAATGGAGGCCAGGAATGTAGAGTTGATGGAATTGGAAGAAATCAGAGAGCATGTAGTTCAGGGGATTGAAAAGGACCAGGCCTTAGTAAAAAGATGGTTTGATAAGAAGGCAAGAGCAAGGACCTTCCAGGAGGGGAACCTAGTTCTGAAATGGATCCAGATCGGGAAAAAATAGGAAGGCATTCCAAGTTTGATGCCATTTGGAGTGGCCCCTACATGTTCACGGGATGTAAAATTAGTAATTCCTTCCAATTGTCTACATTGGATGGAGAAGAACTCCCGATTCCGGTTAACGGAATCTATCTTAACATTACTACTAAAAGAAAGGTTACCCTTGTAAATATTAGATTAGTTTCCCAATTCCTCTAAGTGCATATGTACATTTTCTTGTTGTAGTTAGGTTTCAATTTCCCTAAGTGCTCTGGCACAGGTTTTGGCTACTCTCAGGTTATTTTCTACAATTCAGAATGTTGTTAGAGAAGGAGTTACAGCATCAGGCTCGGGATCAGGTATCAGGTTGGTTTCAGGTATTGCTTATGACTCCATGCCCAATGGATTGCTAAAATGCCACTGATATTATACCTAGCAAGAAATTGATCCCGTTGAGTCACCAAATTGTTGTATATATATTCCCCCGGGTATATATAGACAAGCGGAAGAATATGGAAATCAAAGAAACTCAGACCCAACAACCCGAGCATTTATTGAGGTACAACCCACAGGAGTGAAAATGGATGTCGACATGGAAAACTCATATGCGCACAAGCACAGAGTTAAGGGTGCATGAAAATGGATGTTGAACATGAAAATAGTATGCACCAAGGCACTAGGTTAAGGGTGCATGAAAATGGATGTTGACAAGAAAATATTTATGCGCCCAGGCACAGGTTAAGGGCGCATGAAAAATGGGATGTCGACATGAAAATATATGCGCCAAGCACGAGGTCAAGGGGGCATGAACAGAGTGTTGACATGGAAAATGTAGCACCCTTGGGCACACCATAAGGGTATGTTGACATAAGGATGGATGCGCCAAAGCGCAAAACTTCAGGAGGCGACAAACATTTGAGCAGACTGACCAGTAAGCAGACCCTTGGCGTAGAGTTCAGAATGGCCATACATTTTGGACAGGGAGCTCGGTTCATTGCAAAGTGTTAGTTTACTTATTTTTGGAAAGCTTACGAGGTCCTTTGTCCCCAACTACGACTGGATATATGTTATTAGGTGGAAAAAAAACTTTCTTAAAAATACAAAAGATTAGTTTGCCACTTTTTGGTTTTGCTAGGGTCCTCACCTACCACCATAATGAGATGA